>CAUYRT010105831.1:0-10511 GCA_963574885.1 Lepilemur ruficaudatus | reverse complement strand
AAAAAAAAAAAATTATATTTTATTGAATTTTACATACACAGAAAAGTGCAGAGCTCAGTGAGTGATCACAAAATGAACAAATCTATGTAACTATTAACCTGGCCAAGAAATAGTAGGTTGAGCCATATGCAACTGTGGTTATTATAACACAAAATGGTTTAAAATGTGTCCACAAAGGATTAACTACTGCAGGCTTGATCTTCCACTATAAACAACTAGAAAACGAGACAAAATATATTAAACAACGATTTTCAGACATTGGACAACAGGCAGCATAGGACTGTGATCTCCGAGAGAAAGGAAACTAATGAGGTAAGCCCTTTGATGGCCCTACCTTACTGACCAGGGACAGTTTCCAGCTGTTAAAAGACAAAATTACAAGTTTAGTTTAGGAGTCTTAATTGGCTTTTATTGCAGTACTTGAACCGGGCAACACTTCATTCCATAGTACAGAATAAGCGTTCCAGTGAGTGAGCGAGGGGTTTGGTTTAGAAACAGAAAAAGGCTGAAGAAAGCAGAAACAACGAATAAAAATGGGATTGGTGCTTTCAAAGTTACTTTCCTTCTAAGGCACTGATAGGGAGACAGAAAACAGAGCAATAACTGGTTAACTACAGGTTACTTTTACTCGCAAGGATTAAAACAGAGGGAGCTTCATTATCTTGCTGATTGAAGATTGAAACTGGCCTGTTTGGGAAATTGGCTGTTACTTCTCTCTCCTGATTTCTCCGGAGGCCAGTTAACAACTTAGTTTCGGTTTGGTGATGTGGAACTTTAGCGTGGATGACTCCATTTTGGTTTTTAGTCGGGTCTGTTGGAGCCTGTGCAGGAGCTCAGTCCTGAACAATGGCCACCTGTCATTTATATTTACTGCACCTGAAGCTCAAGAATGGGAAACTCTAAGACAGCCAGCGTTGTCACTGAATTCATGGGACAGATATTGGAGTTTGGGGACGCCAAGGCACCTAGAATTTGCTCATCAGAGTACTGCAGAGGAGGCTGCACAAAGGCAGAGAGAAAGAGAGAGAGAGATTCAGAGATTTACAGGAGTCTTCACAAGTTGTTGGGTAAATACTGATCAGGCTAATATGACGCACTACCAGAAAAGAAAAATTAACCAATAGAAAGAGATGTATAAATGATAGAAATGATTGAATTAGCGAGCTAGGACATTAAAACAGTGATCGCAGTAGTCGCCCCTTATCCACAGGGGATACGTTCCAAGAACCCCAATGGTTCCATGGACAGTACCAACACAGGCAGATAATTTTTGTTTGTGAGAGTGTGGATTCTTCTCTTTGTACCTAGCTTTATCATATGCCCTGCAGCGTTGCCACACAGTACCAGAGACAATCCTTCCTTGTTGTATGCCCTGGTGCCCCCTTTGAACTTTTTTGATTTTATTTAATTTTATTCATTTATTTATTTTGGGGGGGGACTGAGTCTTGCTCTGTCGCCCTGGGTAGAGTGCAGTGGCATCATCATAGCTCACAGTAACCTCAAATTCCTGGGCTCAGGTGATCCTCCTGCCTCAGCCTCCCGAGCAGCTGGGACTACAGGTGCATGCCACCACGCCTGGCTAATTTTTCTATTAGTATTTTTAGTAGAGTCAGGGGTCTCACTCTTGCTCAGGCTGGTCTCGAACTCCTGAGCTCAAGCAATCCTCCTGCCTCGGCCTCCCAGAGTGCTAGGATTATAGGTCCCCGGGCCTCTCGGTACTTTAATGAATGAAGGTTCTACTGGGCATATCCATTCAGAAAAGCCCGGTTTTATCACAATTGAAGACTTGCTTTGGATGGTATCCTTTTTCCTTAATCAACTTCTTCAACTTTGCCAGAAATGTGAAAGTGACTTCTTTATCGGCAGATGCAGCTTCCCCAGTAATTTTTATATTTTTCAGTCCAAACCTATTCCTGAATCTGTTTAACCATCCCTTAGTTGGAGTAAATAGCTTGGTGTCACTCATTTCAGGGGATCCCTTGCTGAAGTCTTCATAAAGGCTCAATGCTTTCTGGTACAACACATTGCTGTCAATCAGAACACATTTCTGTTCATGTCTTCCACCCACAAATTTGATACCTTTTCCATCTTACCTGAGCACTTACCATGCGCTGTGACTGTGACTTCTGTAGTTTGAGGCGCCATAGCAAAACTAGCATGAATTTCTTTTTTCTTCTTCACAATTTCACAGTGGATAGAAGATTCATTCTTACTGTAGATCTTAGCACCTCAGCATATGATTTTTTTTCTTTCCTTCTTAAGTTGAGAATTTTCACCTTTTCACTTAAAGGAAGCACTTTATAGCTTGTCTTTGGTGTGTCTGAATTGCTAGTCTCACTACTCTTGCATTTTGAGGCCATTATTAAATAAACTAAGTGTTCCTTGAACAGAGGCTCTGCCATACAGAGACAGTTGATCTCTTAACTGGGATGGCTGGTAAGTGACTAAGGCACTGGGAGCACAGATGCTGTGTATACGCTGGAACAGGGTTGATTCACATCCTGGGCGGGACATAGTGGGATGGCAAGAGATTTCATCATGCTACTCAGAATGGTAGGCAATTTGAAACTTAGAAATTGTTTATTTCCGGAATTTTCCATTTAATATTTTCAGACTGCTGATGACTGTGGGTAATTGTAACCATGAAAAGTGAAACTGTGGATAAGGGGTGATAACTACTGTATAAATTTGCTCCATATATTAAAAAAAATGTAGAGGAAAACATGGACATAATGAGGAGAGGGTATAAGAGATTTAAAAAAAATAACTAAATGGAACTGTTAAAAATATAAAATATCTGAAATGAAAATTATATTGAATGGCTGGTCTGGCATGCAGGAGCTTAGGAGTCAGCAGCAAGTCAAAAGCTGAACAAACTGAAAACTCATCTCTTCTTAGGTCTGTCAAAGAAGTGAGGTCATAAGACGAACTGCTGCCCCCAAAATTGAACAGACAGACAGGCGGATACAGAGAATGACAAGTTACCAAAACAGAAACTGGCAAGCAGAAACCATCAGGAGCCAGCACTGGGATAGGAACTCTGTAGTATGGAATGTTGATAGTGGGGGAAATTTTTCGTGTGTGAAGACAGGGAATACATGGAAACTCTCTATACTTTCCCCTCAGTTTTTCTGTGAACTTAAAACTGCTCTAAAAAACAAAGAATATTAATTTGAAAATATATTGAATGGATTTATAGCAGATTAAAGACTGTAGAAGAAAAGAGCTGTAAACTTGAAGGCACTATAATGAAAAATATTCAACATTAAGCATGCAGAGAAAAAAATTAAAAAAATGAACAAATTGTTAGAGACCTATGTAACAGTATTGAGAAACCTAATATGCAAGAAATTGGAGTTTCTGAAAGAGAAGACAGATGAGGAAAATATTTGACAAAATGATCAATAAATTTCTTTCCAAATTTGAAGAAAACTGTAAATATATTAATCCAATAATCTCAACAAACTCCAAACAGAATAAACAGCCAAATCATAGCACATCACACCCTAATTGCAGAAAACAGTGATAAAGACAAAAATCTTAAAAGCAGTTGGTGGGGTAAGGGGTGATGCTTTCCATGCAAAAGAACAAAGATAAGAATGACAGAAGACTTCTCTTCTGGAACAGTGTATGCAAAAAAATTTTAAAAAAAGCAATGAAGCTACATCTTTAAATTATGGATATTAAAAACTACTCATCAAGCTAAAATTCTATAGTCAGGAGAAATATATTTCAAAAATGAAAAACAAATAAAGGTTTTCTTCAGTGACATTAAAGCTGAGAAAAGTCATCACAAGTAACCTGCTCTACAAGAAATATTAGAAGAGATGCTTCAGGCAGAAGAAAATGATACTAGATGAAAATTAAGATTGATATAAAGGAATAAAGGGTGCTATAAATGGTAAAAATATGGGAAAATATAACAGACTTTTTTCCTCACTTTTAAATCTCTTGAAAATATAACATTGTTTAAAGCAAAAAAAGTATTGTGGGATTTATAGCATACATGCAAGTAAATGCCATGACAAAAATAGCACAGATGGGAACAGAGATATGGAAGCACACTGTTGTGAGTTTCTGACACTAAATGTGAAGATAATTTAATATTATTTAAAGACAGACTATGTTGCATTAATGATGTACATTGAGAACTCCAGAGCAACCACTAAAAATAAGTAAATAAATAAACAAATAGATCTGAATAAGAAAATAATAGTGGAGATTAAAATGGAATAATAAAAAATATTGAAGTGATTCAAAAGAAGGCAGGAGAAGATGATCAAAAAACAAAAAAAAGATAGAACAAATAGAAGACAAATAGCAAGATGAGCATGATATAATTCTACATATTTAGATCTTTAATATTTATCAATAATGTTTTATGATTTCTGTATAGAACTCTTGTACATCTAATGGATATTTATTTCTAGCTTTCTTATTTCATGATGCTATTGTAAATGATATATTTTAAATTTCATTTCAACTTGTTTACAACTAGATTATAGACATTTTCAATTGGCTTTTGTAATATGTCATATCTACCAACTTTGCTACATTGACTTAATTCTAACAGTGTGTGCATATTTCTTTGCATTTTCTATGCATGCAGCTATGTTGTCTGCAAATACTATTCGTTTCTTCCTTTATAATTCATATATTATTTATTTCTTTTTCTTGCCTAATTGCATTGGCTAGGGCCTGCAATATTGTGCTTTTGGTAGATAACACGTATCATGTTAAAGAGGTTTCCTTTTATTCCAAGTTTTCTCACAGTTTTTTTCCCCTCTTAAATCAAGAATGGATATTAAGTTTTATCAAATGCTTTTCTGCATTTGTAAATAACAATCATATGACTTTTCTCTTTATTATTATGTTAAAGTGGAAATTTGTCATTGACTGATTTTTCAAATGTTAAACTTGTCTTGCTTTGCTTATGATATACAGTAGTTCCCCCTTATCTGCAGGGAATATGTTCCAAGAGGCCTCCCAGTGGATGCTTGAAACAGCGAATGGTACCAAATCCTATATATGCTGTTTTTTCCTATACATACACACCTATGATAAAGTTTAATATGTAAATTAGCCACAGTTAGAGATTAAAAATAACAACTAATAATAAAATAGAACAATTATAACAATATAGTGTAATGAGAGTTATGTGGATGTGGTCTGTCTCTCTCTTTTGAAATATCTTATTGCATTGTACTCACCTTTATTTTTCTTGTGATAATGTGAGATGATAAATGCCCACACGATGAGATGAAATGATGGAGCAGGACAGTGAGAGATTTCATCACGCTACTCAAAAAGGCACGCAATCCAAAGCTTATGAATTGTTTATTTCTGGAAGTAAAGTATTTATTTGTTTATTTCCATTTAATGTTTTTGGTTCACTGCAGGTAACTGAAGCTATGGAAAGTGAAACCCTGGCTAAGGGGGGACAACTGCATTACCCTTTTCACGTATTGCTGATTAAGATTGCAGTCTTTTGTTTACGATTTTTGAATCTATGCTCACGGATAAGATTTGCCTGAAATTTTCCTTTCTTATATTGTCAGATTTGGCCCAAAGTTAGTGCTAAATTCATAAAATGAGTTGAGGGAATGGGGCTTCTTTTTTCATTCTTTGAACTAGCTTGTGTATGATTATAATTATTTATTCTCTGAACATCTCGAACTTGCCGGTGCTGCCAACAGGGCCTGGAGTTTAATATGTGGGAAGGTTTTAATTTACACATTCAATTTCTTTCATGATTATAGGATTGTTCAGCGTTTTTCTCTTTCAGTCAGTGAGATTTTCCTGAGAGTGTGTCTGTTTCTTATAAGATCTCAAATTTAATGACATAAAAATTTTCAACGAGGTCCTTTTATTATTTTGTTTGGTTGTCTGTAGCCTCTGTATTTATTAATGTGTCAGTATTTCATTCTTGATATTGTTTGTTTATGCTTTCTCTCTTTATTTCTTGCTCAATCTTACCAGAGGTTTGTCATTTTTATTAGTCTTCGGAGGACCAACATTTGGCTTTGTTAATCTTCTCTGCTGTGTTTATTTTCTATTTCATTAATTTCTACTCTTATCTTGATTCTTTCCTTTCCTACCTTTCTTAAGTTTATTTTACTGATGTGCTTCTAACTTCGTAAAATAGATGTTTAGCTGATTAGTATTCAGTCTTTCTTTTCTTTTCTTTTCTTTTCACATAGCATGTTAGGCCATAAATTTCCCTCAGCCTTGTTATAACTCTATCCCTAAATTTTTGTTAACGTATTTTCATTATAGTTTCAGTCTTAATATTTTCTAATTTCCACTATGTTTTCTTCTTTGATCCCTGGCTATTTAAACATGTATTTCTTAATTTCTAAGCATATACAGTTTTTATTTTATTGATTTCTAGCTTAATTTCATTGTCAGAGACCATAGTCCGTGTGATTTCAATCCCTAGAAAATGTATTGAGATTTGCTTTATGACCTGGTAGATTGACAACTTTTGTGAATACTCCATGTGTGCTTGAAAAGAATGTTTTTCTGCATTTGCTGGGTATGGTGTTCTAAATATGTCAGTGGTGGCAATGAAAATGCACCACTCAGCTCTTCGGCTAAATGTGTCTATGGTGGTCATGAACGCGTGCAGCTCAGCTCTCCTGCTATGGGGAGCATAGCTGATTGGCGACCCTGACAGCTATTCCTCCAACACGTTTGTGCTGCGACCCTCTTCCCCTGGGCTTCTCTCAGCTTGTTGAGCTGAGCTTGTTGGAGATACTACTGCAGGCGCTTTCCCGGGGGATGGGGGATTCCTTTAATGCGTAATTTTGGTTCAAAAGCACCCATCACCCTGGCCATGCCATCTATCGAACTGCATTGTAGTCTGAGATTCTTCCTACCCAATTCTCCATCCTTCTCCCACTCCTTTCTGGTTGGTATTGTGGGCAAAAGGCTCTCTCTGCCCACTCCTGCTTCCTTCCTCCTCTTTATTCTTAACAGGTGGTTTCCATGATAAACCTCTGGCATGTCTAATCCCATCTTGGCATCTGTTTCCTGCATTGACATACTGTCCATTAGGTCAGTTGTATTAAGTGTGTTAAAATCTTCTATATCTTTACTGATTATTTTTTCCTGTTGGTTGTATTTGTTGTACCAGTTATTAGAAAAGGTATGGTAAATGTCCCACAATGGTTGCTGGTTTGTTTATGTCTCTTGGCGTTTGTTGATTTTTGCTTAATATATTTTGAAAGTTATAGAGTATGTAAGTTTAAAATGTGTCTTCATGTTGAACTGAATTGTTTAACATCTTGAAGTGACTCTTTGGCTCTAGCCATGCTTTTTTGCTTTAAGTCTATTTTGCTTAATATTAACCTAGCTAGACCCAGTGCAACTTTTGTTAGTACATCTTTTTCCATTCTCCCCCTTTCAGACTCTCCATATACTCTTGTTTGAGATATATTTCTTATGAACAGTATATGGCTGCATTTTTTTAAAAATCCATCTGACAAGTTTTGTATTTTAGGTGAAACATTTAATTCATTTGTATCTATTGTAATTATTAATATTTCTGAGTTTATAGCTGTCACAATTTTTTATTTCTATTTTCCCACAAGTTCCATGATTGTTCTATACTTTCTTGCCCTCTCTTAGATTGACTTGTCCTTTTTTCCACTTCCGTTTTTTTCCTTCACTGGTCTGAGAACTGTTTCTACTCTATACGTGATTTCTCTAGAAACAGCAGCAAATAACTTATCAAAATAAAAATTACACAATAATTTCACCTTTCTTTTGAAAAATAGCAAAATCTTACAACTTCCATTGATGCCTTCCTGACTTATATGTTGTTATTGTCGTGCACCTAATTCCATCAATCTTTCTTTCAAAACCCCACAAATCTATTATTGCTGTTGCTTTATAGACTCAATATTTCACCTATTTTTCACTTACTGTGTGCTTTGTTTCATCCTGCTCCCCACACCTTCCGTCTGGACTAATTTTTCTTCTGCTAGAACTGAAGGTTTGTTAGCGCCAAATTCTCTCACTTTTTGTTTGTCTGAAAATGACTTTTCCCCCTTCGTTATGGAACACAGAGTTGAAAATGACAATCATTCCCTCTCAGCACGTTGAAGGTATCATACGTTGTCTTTTGATTTCGATCGCTGCTAATGAGTAGTAAGTTGTTTGCAACTCCTTGTAAAATAATCTGTCTTTTCTCTATTGCTATTCTTAAGATATTCTCTTCGTCTTTGGTGTTCCGCAACTTCATTGTGATGGAGATCGCTAGCTAGCTAAATGTAAAAAGACAGATAAATAGATGTATCTTTACATGCTATTATTCTAGTAAATCTACCCCTTTTTTAAAAATCTGAGTTCTTTTTTTCTAGAAGTTCTTTTTCAAAATCACTTAATCCTGTCTTTAATTTCTTCTACTTGCATATATTTTCATGCATGGATTTTATTTTTATTGAATGTATAAACATGGTTATTTTATAGTCTTCATCTTATTATTTCAGGATCTGAAGATTTTGCAGGTTTGTTCCAGCTATCTGCTGCTTCTCGTTCTTGGTTCGTAAGTGCCTTATTTCACTGTGTGGTTAGTTTGTTTCTCTCTCTCTCTCTCTCTCTCTCTTTCCCTCTCTGTCATTTAACATTACAGTGATCATTTTTCCTTGACATTTTCTACGTGGGAATACTTTGAAGTCTGGGATACATTTGGCTTCTTCTATAGAGGATTCACTTTTACTTCTGCCAGATTCCGGAGGCATTACCATTCCTGGGATCACTCCAGTTACATTCTCCACTTGGGGTGTCCAGACCACCCAGAGTGTGGCTTTTTGCTATAAACTGGGTTGTGGACAGGCTGTGGTTTCAATGTTTTGTGGTGATTCCTGGCACATGTGTCTACACACACACACTCACACATCTTATCCTTTTCAGTGCAAGTTTGAGGCAGATTTTTCTTGCAGTCTGCAGGAGAACGTGGGAAGTGTTTCGAAATTCACCCTTACCCTAAGCCTTTGGAGGTGTCTCATCTTTACGCTGGAAGACCACGTATTAAAATCCCCATCTTGGTCAGACCTTGGGCTTTGTGTCTTCTTTTATAAGTCTTGAGAGGCCATGAATACCAAAGCTCAAATTCACCAGGTTCAGCAAATGTCCTTGGGACATTGTGCTCTACTTACATCTCTGTATCACCCCATTCCATCCCTGGACTAAGAATTCTTAACTTTTCTGCTTATTCACTGATACTCTTAAATTATTTTTAGTTTAGAATTCTTAGTTATTTTCAATAAGTATGTTGATTCACTAGCCATGTTTCCAGAAGTGGAAATCAGTTCTATAAAAAAAAGGAAAAGACTCATGTTTTATTAATTCAATAGTCTTTATTTAAATAGCATGCAATATACTATACAGTATCCACTGAAAATCCACCACAATTTTTGGAGATTAATCATACTGTGTATTTGAAAAGTTCTTTTAACTTTTTGAATTGCTTTCATATGTATCTGTGGTTCTCAAAGGGGGTGGTGGTGCCCTTCAGGGGACTTCTGAAAACTCAAAGGAGTTATTTGGGTTGTCATTACAGAGGGTGGCCATTATTGGCATTTGGTGGGGAGCCAGGGATGCTGGACTCCTACAATGCATAGGCCAGTCCTGCCCAGAGAATAATTGTCCTGTGACTCATATGACTTTTGAATGCTCCCCCAGACATTCAGAGACTATCATACCCTGTCCTGGGCCATAGCATAGAGGACTATTTTAACATTTGACTTCTTAATAAGGCCCAGTGTATTTGCAACAATTTTTTCTTCTTTAATTTCTCCACTTTGATGATCTTTAATTTGTCTTGGCGTGTTATTCTGACTTCAATTAAGATTATAGCCCTCTGTTTCTTATCATATGCAAATGAGTCTGTTTTGTTATCATTTATCTTAACATTAGTTTTTTGGCGGTGAACATCTGTCCCTCTGCTCCTTGATTTCTGTAAGTTCTAAACCCAAACCAATATGTTCATTAGAACTAGTTTCTATCATTTTACTGCTTCACTGTGTCTTCCAGAGGAATCGTGCCAGGGCATTCATAGATTGCAATACACATTTATATATGTTTATCCTTTATGTTATACTGTGAACATCATTTTTTGAGGAACTATGTTTGCAGGGATATTATCTGTGAATTTTATTTCTGTAAAAGAGGCTACCACAAAATATTTGTTCAGAGATGAGATGGAATAGGGTCTGATAGGGTCAAGAACACAGACATATATGTTTTGTTTTATTCTCCTAAACACTGTCAGGAAGATTCTTTTATTTCTTTTTGATGAGAGAGGAGACTGAGGCTTAGAAGGGTACAATGACTTGTCCAAAGTCACCCAGCTCTTTAATTAGGCTTGATTACAGGGTGGCTGACACGCCTTATCACACTGCTGGCCTCTCACAAAATGTACATTCATTCTGTCAAGGGGTTGCGTGGTGTACGGTTCTGTGAGCCATGTAGAGGTTGGAGATATATAAACCATAGTCCCCGCCGGG
>CAUYRT010105830.1:0-40688 GCA_963574885.1 Lepilemur ruficaudatus | reverse complement strand
TATGTATGTACTCTATGGACTACTTTGACAGAGTAGATTTTTGAATGTAACAAGATAAGTCAACTTGAGTGGTAATATATTTTGGGAAATCAGCTCACTACAAACTGTGACTGTAAACATTGTACTGTAAATGCTTTGTAGTTTTCCCCCAATAAAAAAAAAAAAAAAACAACACACACACACACAAAAAAAAGAATCTGGTAGGATGTACATAGGTTATACAAATACTACGCCATTTTATATAAGGAACTTAAGCATCCATGGATTTTGGTATCCTCAGGAATTCCTCAAACCAATCCTCTGTATCCCCTGATACCAAGAGACAACTTTTTACAAAAAATGCATAGGTAAGGTAAACATTGTACTCCTAAACTGGACAGGCAATTTTTGAAGCACTGAATTGCTAATAAGGAAATGTTTTAAAATTCCAGATGGCATATAAAAAACTGTCAATAGTAACAGACCACACAAAGCACACACCCTTCAAAATGAAAAATGAGAATGGCCTTCTTTCTGGTTATAATTACTTTTGCTACTATTGCTACTACAGGCTGTACATTCCCTTTGGGTTCAAATGACTTCAGAATGTTGCCATCATTTAAAATTCAATAAACACAGACCACAGGAAGAAAAAAAAAGTTCTAATTTTGTTATTGTACATACACGGCTATCATTTTAAAGTGATACTTTAAAGGCAAATATAGGTTATAAATTGAAGGTTTAAAATTATAGTATATTGTACCTACCAATGAACTGCTTGTCATTCAGATTGTTATGTAGTCTTGCTTTTTAAAATTATGAAGTTTAAGACAAAAATCTTACATTTAATAGCTTTGAAGAAAGACTTCTCACGGATACTACTAGATACAAGATCCTTGAAAATATCATTATTTCCATTCAAGAGACTGTTTATAGAATTTACTATTTCAATTACTTGCCAAGGTATTTTATTCTGTACTATTTCTAACATATATCACACTAGAGTCACAGAACACTAAATTTGAAGAGGCATTTCGACACTTAAAATATGAAACAAATTACTCTGGTATCTAAAATAACCTAATTACAAAAGCACCTCCTACACACATGTGGTAACAATTTGCAAAAACCCATCTTTTATTGGATTCTAGGAAATAACAATGGCATATGCTTTTTGTACATCTACTTTTACAAAACAAATTTTTCACAATATAACCTTTAAAGAAATCAAAATGCTTCAGATATTTTCTATCATACAATATCAATTCAATAACTCAAATATCTGGCTTACAGGTTTTAGTACACAACATTTTCAGATTGCCATCAAAAGAAAAGCAGTTCATCATTTTTACTTCAATATAGTTTAGCGATTGTAAAAGGACTCTTCTATTTCAAATCTTAAAACTCCTTGTTTTCCTTTTTGTACATTTTCATGTACTGAGTAACAGGATTGCCTATGGGAGATTTCATTGAAGCTAATATAAAATGAATTTGGTGTATGAAAGGAAAAATGGTTCGGTAGCATGATAGTGTTCATTATAGACTAGTATTCACTGGATAAAATAATGAGTCTTTTACAATAACAATCATCTACCATTTTAAAGATCCTTGACTTTGTATGATGCTTCTGAATTGACAGTGCTTTTCATTAAAAAGCATCTGCCCTTTCAGAATATATTATTTCATCATGAATTGAAAAGACAAAAGAGAACGGTAAGAAATCTATACTATAATAAGCAAAAAGATCCCTAATAATCACATTCTTTTCTGGTGTTCTAGATAAAGGAGAGTGAAGGAAAATCTACCTTCTCCTTCACTTTGTCCTAGTTTCCTGGCACAGATGAGGGAAAGAGAGAACCTTGTTAGATTGCCTTTGACCTTTCCTGACTGACTTCCAGTACTACTACCATTCTTATGTTAAGAAGCAATGGAAGGAAAGAATATGTAAAAGTACCTAAAATAGGAACCTTACATTAACTCTCATTAACTATTGCTCTTTTTTATCATTTTTCTTTTTAAAAAAATAACAATGTAACACTCCAACCTGTTTGATTCTCTTAAAATAAATGCTTTAGAAAGAAGCAAGTTGTGAATAAATTCATAACCTTAAGCCTATCATAATAAAATTGATGAAAATCAAAGAGAGAAAAAATCTCAAAGCAGACACAAAAGGACAGACTACATTCAAAGAATTAAAAATCAGAATAACATAGCTAACTTCTCACCAGTATCTATAGAAGACAGATAACAAATAGATTGGTATTTTCAAAACACTGAAGGAAATAACTGCTAAGGCTAGAATTCTATACCCAGCAAAAATATCCTTCAAAAATGACAATACGATAAAGAAATCCGTTCAAAGAAAAATGGAAAGATTTACCAGTAGGTCCATACTAAATGAAACAGTAAAGTGTATATTTTTGGCAGAGAGAAAAATGATCTCAGCAGCTTGAAGATTTAGGAAGGAAGACTAATAAGAAAGGTAAAAATCTGAATCTATCTGAATATTATTAATAAATGTCCAAAGTTAATTACTATTTCATGAACTCTCATTAGGTCTAACTAGAATAGGGATGGTATTGATATTGTTATTCCTATTTTATAGAAGAAAAAAACTAGGAGAGGCATATCTAAAATTAATTTTTCCAAAATCCTACGATAACCCTGATAACTACAAGAGTCTTATTCTACATTATCCCTACCATAATTAAGGAGACAAAATTAAAATTAAAAAGAAGCAAGTCAAATTATTAGAGACAGAAGTAGAAAATGCTGGCTTCACTGATGCTTTGACATTGAGAAATTATTTTCTCAGTAGTGCATCTGTGCACTGGATATTTTCCATTTGCCCTGCAAACTTTCCATCTGTTTCCAATCTGCTCTGTACCAGAAGAAGCTGACCACTGCATCCAAGGATACCTTTTCCTCTGGCTTTTGATTGAGTCTGGCCAATGAGAATCACTGACAAGACACTGGACAGAGGAAGGAAAATGGGTCAGGGTGTTTATTTCCTCAGCTGTCTTCCTACTGGGTCACCAAGGTTGGTTATGTCCCTCAACCTAAGGCAATAGCTCCTGTCAGATGGCCCTTTCCTATAGCTGCACTAGTCTCTTCAGGATTCAGTAATAAACTCCTTCTCTTGCTCTTTCAGATATAAAGATGGTAATAGTAGTTCCCACTGTTGTTAGTGTCAAGATGCTTCACCATTCCTTGTTAGGGTCTACACCTATTGTCTCAATTGCTCCATTTGAGCGCACCATCTATTTGCTGCCAAGACTCTGCTTGACAATTTATAACACGGAAGGTAGTAAAAACAGAGTAGAGACTAAGAGCTCAGATGCTAAAGTCAGAAATAACTAGAATTGGATCCCTACTCCAAAACTTGACTTGGAAAGAGTTTACTAACATCTCTAAGCCTCTCCTATCCCTATCTGTAAACTAAAAGTATAATGGTAGTATCTGCTTGAAAAATTATTGTTTTTGTGAATTACCTAATGTGAAGAGCTTAGCCCAGTGCCTGGTACAAAGTAAGGGCTTAATAAATATTAAATTATATTATAAATTTAACATTTAATAAATATATACTAATTATATTGAATTACAATAATATTATTACTGTTTACTTCACAGGTATGATACAAAATTGACCACATGACTAACTAGGGAGTAAATATACCCACCCTGCTCCAGCTTTTTACTTTGATTACTATTTCATAGATCAAGTTTCATACCAGAAAACAATATTAAAAGATAAAAAATAAAACTACAATCCTAAGCCCCCCAACTGACTGAATGAACCCCCTCTCTTGGCCAAGTGGACCCCAGAGAAACCTTAAAACTGAGTTCCTGGCCATGATGTGATGGGATATCAGACATGCCTCATTATATCCCCTCCCTTGTTAATTACTATTAGGCTTTTTTCCCTAAGCGTTAAACAGAACCAAACCTTTGGAAAGCTCGGCTCCACCGCTGATTTCAATCAATTGCCTAATGCTGTTCCACCCTTTTTGTGGTTGCAGCACGACAACTGACCTGCATTCCTTCCTGATAAGATGCCACTGACCATGGAATAGTTTTGACCAGTCCTACAGATGATGTCCAGTGACGGTTTTCATGCCCTCTGCTTCACTTTTTGATGTCAGAGGGCCAAAAACTCCACCCTCAGATCACGCTAGTGCTGCTATTTTTTGTACGTGTAACCTATGAAGTGGCATGGAGCTCAATTGTACATGCACATATCTCTCCTTCAATAAACATTCATGACTCCTCTAGTTTGTTAAATATGTATATTTGGCCCCCCTACTCAGCATAAATTCCTGTTCCCCTTGTCCCTCCCTGGAAGTACATGCTCTTGGTTTCTGCCCAAGGCTATGCTTCCCAGCCTGTCAGAATGGCTACCCTGGAGGCTGTAACCCTTAATAAAGCTCTCCTTTCCAAATTTATAAACCTTACCGTTTCTTCCATTGACAAAGGTAAACTATGCCTTTTATAATACTCCACTTTGCCTACCACAATATTAAGATGCAACTAGTGTGCATAATTTATATGTCTATGCAAATAAGCATCTGTACATTTTCGAAGAGAATATGAGCACAATAAGTGGTTCTGCTCCAGTTCAACATTACTGGAAAAAGTAGCGGCATAAATTAGCTCAATTTTATTTCAGCTCACTCAGGGCTGAAGAAAATTCTAATTGGGTCAAGTCAAAGTAAATCATTTTGGCACATGATATATACTTATATAATTGTCTTGAACCCCCTAAAAAGGGATATATTAAACAGAAATCAAATATATACTTATGATCAGAAATGTTCATAAATAATAACAGTAATTTGAAGACTAAAACCAAGAATAGATGAAAAAGATAGACCATCAAAATATGGTACCCATCCTTCAATTTTAATGTTGTGACTGAAAGTCTTAGTATGCATGCAACTGTGAGTTTAAAAAAAAATAATACACACACACACACACACACACACACACACACATATAGCCAGCAATACTAAAGCTGGGTGCATGATAACTAGATTGGTTGCATGCCCTTTGGAAAACAACTGTAGCTGCTGCCTGCAGGGTCTGCATAATAACAATATATTTGGCAGCACTAAACAGATAACCATCTTCCAAATTTTCTCTAAGTAAAAAACAGTATCAACAACAATAAAAGACTGCTGACTACTATTTAAGCCATGAACCAAAATATTTTTTCCCAGGTTGATTGTGGTCCTGATTCAACAGGTAGAAAAAGAAAAGCATGCCTTGTTCCTTTGTACTGAGTCAAGGTACCAGTTCAGCCTGACCTCCACATGGACTGCAGTTCAAGTCCTTGATCTTAGAAAACATAACTAGCTGCCTTTATGAATCAAATCCCTCTAAGAAACACAATTTCCAACTCCCTCTGATTTAAACTGTTTGAACTTGACACAATCCAGCAAACAAAGGAAGCTAAAACAGAACTTTGTAGACATGGGCACTAAATGATGTTGCTAAGAGGCTAGTTACATAATATTCACCAGGAAATATCTAACTCTTTGCCTCGCTTTCCTATCTTGGGTCCAATCTTCTAAGAGATATCATTCAGGGACAACCATATTTCTACAAGAGATTCAATTCAGTAACTGTAGTTATAGGCTAAGTAAAACAGTCAAAAATGAGCAAATTGGCAAATGTATCAAACTAATATTAAAGTTGGCTAAAACATATATAGTTGTGCGAGGTACTCTTCTAAGTGTTTAAATTATTCAATTCCTATAACAATCCCATGAGGTACATACTGTCATCAGACCCATTTTACAGAAAGGGAGGAAGTGTTGAGGCACAGAGTATTTAAATACCTTGCCTAAGGTCTCAGAGCTAATGAGTAAGTTAGTAAGTCTGTGGACCAGTCTTCTGCTTTAATCTTTATAATATCCTGACAGTAAAAACATGGCTTTTAAAAATATTCCTGAATATACTGATGAACTAACATGCTTCTATAGCTCTAGTCTCTCTTATCTCTTCTATTTATTCTCAAATTAATAATTCAAGGCCTAGATTTATAAACAAACAAGAGAACAGAACATATCTTTCCTGAAAAAGACAAGGCTATAATAAAAGTAAAACTTCAAAAGGTTCACTATGATAAAACTGCAGAGGATTGAGAAACTGTCTTTGATAACTATAAGGCACATAATTATTCAAGAAGTTTTCAATAAGATGATGGCATTTGTGTCTAACAAAGTAATTCTGTCCTATGCTCAATTTTTAAAGAAAGGCATCCTTTCATGATTCGAAATATACTATTTACCAGCCTAACTCAGAATTATTATCAAATGCCTGCTTTTAGCTTTTTCTGTTCCTAAACAGAATATAATCAACTAACTTCCAGGAGTCAGCCACAGTGGTAATATTGTGAAATACATCTTTTGTCGCCCACTCCACAAAACGGTGGGATGTATGTGCCTAAGACAGCATTATTTCTTCTTGCTTTTCTGCTTCTTGATTCCTCTGTTGTTTCCATATTGAGATATCTGATGCTAGAATTACCTAACTGTAATTAGCAAAATGCATCCACCAGTTTTAGATTCTAAAATCTATAAACCAAGTCACCTACTACCATCGTTGGAATGTCTTAGAGAAATGCTTCCCTATATTCTTTAGTCATACAGAAATTTATTTTGCTCTTTACAGTACATATCATACAGTATGTTCTGTAGTAAGTATTTTATGTATTCAGAACAGTGGTACCTATTAGATTTTCACTCAAAAACAAAGCTGATGCCTATTCAGTAAGGTAAGTTCATGGAAGCAAGCATGTAAAGAAAAATCAACCATCTGAGATACCCACTGACTTATGAAATAATTCACAACAGGTCATCTCTTGAATCATAAGTTTTTCATTTCTACATGTTCTTTTATATGGCTTGTTTTCTAAGGCTTACATCCCAGAAAATCAGAATGTTTTCCCTTTCATGTCAACAATGACTCTTTTTAAAGGTCTTTTCTATATCAGAGACAGAAATATATTTCCAGTGAAATTTTCTTTTTTACTCTGCAACTCTTGAAGATAACCAGGCACAGAAAGACAAAAACTTTCCTTTGAAGAGTAAATGTTACTGGCACTTGGTACTTTTTTTTTCTGTTGTTTGTAACACAAGTACTAAGCCCTAAGATTCACGATACACTATTGAATTCTATCTGGTTTCCTATCCTAAACAAACCACAATTGGAGGTGCCAAATTAATTCTGAACAAATTTGCTTCAGGGCACCAACAGGGGCCACAGGCCTTTAATCTTCACATACCAAGAGTGTTTATTCGCCTCTGCTGGAAAGAAACACAGGTCTGGGAAGTCAAAGGTTAGTCAATGGAAGAGAAAAATGGAGTAGAATCTCTCAAGATGACAGAAGAAAATAATGAACCCTGCAAGTGTTTTCCCTGGCAAGCTGAGAGAACTGCCAAGTCTGGGTCAGAGGTCTAATTTAACTAGGACCTCCATCTTGCTCTTTCAGGTTACCACAATCTCAGTGAAGCAGGTGATCATTTGTGACTTGGAAGAATTTCCAAATTACAAACCAAAATATGCCAAATAATGCAATTTGTGAATATAAAATAATGCATTAACTGGATGTCAAGTCTGCTTACAATATCAATAAAATTTTAGTAAAATATGATCAAATGTCATCTATTCACAAATTAAATTCTAATGATTTTATATGAATACATATGGTATGTAACATTTTCCACAGATCTATAACATAAAAGTACTAATTCCAAGATATGTTCAGAAAACTACTTTCAAGAGTAGCTAATGAACAAAAAAATCCAATTATAATATTTTTGAGACTATCATGTCAATAGCCTGGATTAAACAGTTGTCAGGGTAGCAATTAAATCACATTGCAATATACTTCCATATAAATTCTTGTTGATTATCTGCCTACTATAGCCATGTTTTAAATTCTCAGATCTTTTCTTCAATGTCAGTGTTTTCTTAAATTGGAAAGTTGTTTCCTTCCAATATAATCTGGGACTGTGCTTTTTTATATTCCACAAACTAAAACAATAATGGACTACATTTTTTTAAGTTACATGCAAGATAAAAAAAAAAAAACTGTAGAAATTTAAAAAGGTGGAGAAAAATCAGAAACGTAATAAAGGAATGAAAACATAACTAACATTCAAAATTTTGGTATAACATAAAATTCTGGTTTCTTTAAACAATTATTTCTTAATTTTGCCTACTCCATTGCTTTCTAAATTAATTAAAAATAAATTACATGGTCTATAGCCTTTGAGTATTAAATTTATAAAATGCTTTTCAGCAATTTTCCATTTCAAATTTAAAATTGAATACCAAAAGCTGTGTATGAATAATATTAAGAGAATAACACAAGGAGAAATATATCAGGAAATTCTCCATTATGGTTTAAGAATTCTACTCTTAAACATCAATGGCAATTAATAGCTCTTTCTCTAACATAATGAATAGGTAAAACCATATTCCACTGAGTTTCTGTACTTCTGAATCCAATTTTAGATCCAACATCATTTAAGTGCAAATCCCAATACTGCTTGCTTTAAAGGTAGAAATCTGTGAAATTATGTAATATCTCTATACATCCTTTAGTCTATAACTATATATGAGATGTTCAATATGCCTACTCAGGTGGTACTAAAGAAAAATCCTCCTAAATAAAATATCTACATAAAAGACTAAAGATCATATTGATCTCATTCTAACAGAAAACATATTAACTTACTTCCAACTAGAGCAAGTTCTATTTATAAGAGACTATTTGAAAAAGCATTAGGCAAAATAAATTTATCAAGAAAACCATTTGCAATGAAGTACAGAGTATCACAGCATAGCTTACTTTTTTGATTATGTCAGTTTACATAGACAAACACTAAAAGCAACCATTTGAATTCCTAGATGAATTGGTCATTACTTAGTAAATCAAATTTGGCTTCATGAATATAAATTCACTTTTACTATTTATCATGTTTAGACTTTTTAATATATAAGCATGACTATGATTGCATAAAAGCTTCTAAATGTGATTTATTTAGTAAGAACAAAACTCTAAGGTATCACATTAAAGATTGCCACTTACAGCTCGGGTATCCAACAACTAGAAGGGTCAGCTACATTACCAAAAGGGAGATGGCAGATGCTGCCTATTAATAATGCCCACTGCCTTAAATCAACAGCAGTCTCCAGCCAAGGCTCCTTTCTCCTCCCCTCTCCCACAAGGCACTCATACCCCATCATCTGTGAAGAGGAAGAAAGATATATACATGTATACATACATAATACATACTTAAGTAGATAGATAAATGGAAGTGCACTCGTGTGTGTGTGTGTGTGTGTGTGTGTGTGTGTGTGTGTGTTTAGGGGGTGGATTTGCTTATGCTAATAGAAGTAAACATTTCTAAATGGAAAGATATTTAGAAATCGACTCTGATACTTTTCTTGGGAGCTTAAAAAAAGATGGAAAAGAAAAGAAGTAGACTCATTGCTATAATTGGCCAGATCAAAGTTCAACAGCATTATATTAATATAATACAAAATAAATTACTTACTTGTAGTGGCTTCTAAGAAAGTATATGTTAAACTAAGATTTGCAGTGCTATGTTTCCATGTTATCAATTCAGAGGCACCTTCTAGGCCACTCTGAGAGAAAGGGAGAAAAAGTCTTTAAAATACTCCACACTAGAGCAATGTTAACCTGTGCTCCACTGAGAAATAATGTGAAAACATTTCTAGCAGTCACACTAATTTAGCCACACATAAAATTTTATTTGGATCTCTATACTTCATATAGGAGGAAAACTAGTCTCTCAGAAGAAGAAGGTGATGAAATAAAGAGGTACATAATGAAGAACAAAAAAGATATTAAGGAGAAATTAAGCATATTAGTCAGTAGTAATTATAGTAACTACAAGTATATGACTTTCTATGGCCAAATGGTCTACAGATATAGGTTCTATTTATTGATTAAATGAGACACAATACTATTTAGACATACAGAATAGGGAAAATGGAAAGAAATCACAGATAATACATTACACTTGGTCTTATCTATGCTAAAAGAGAATTAGTTTTATTATAACTTTTCTTTACTGATACTTTTTCCTAGATGACACTGTGTGACCTCAAGAAACACTATTTCAACAGAAACAATAGACGTCTGCATTATAAGGTATGAAGTTCAGTGTCTAGGTAGAAATCTATACATACTCTAACCTGTGTTGATTCATCTACTCCATTATGACAATTACAGATCCTTTTTCTGTGTCTGTGAGTCACAATTACAGATCCTTTTTCTGTGTCTGTGAGTCTTCTGCTTGTCTATGTCATCATTAAAACTCTGAGGTTCTTCCCAAAGAACATCAGGTATTGTATAATTTTGATACCAATTTCCTTTTTGCTATAACCCCTTCTACTCTCACTTTCATGTAACTACATATTTCAACTGGCCAGTGATGATATATATCTATATATATTCAAGTTTTATAAAATATATTTTCATGTAAAATATATGTGAAAGAAATTTTGACATAGTCCACTAGATAACAAAATCTGCTTTTTTAGAAGTGGTATGAAAAATTTTGTACATAAAAACACTCGAACTCATGACTATTGACATAAAATAAAGTCAATGCCAATAAAAACATAATTCTTTTGAAATTTCTTTTTATAATCTAAAGTAACAGTACAGGCATACTTATCAGCACAGTAAATATTAATTATGAATATAAGAAATTCAAACTGCAATCATGGTCTTTTTTAAATATGAAATATTCATCTATGACTGACAGAATTAAGAAAGTTAATAAAATGTCTGACGTAAACAAATTAATGTTTCACAAGTAAAGCTCCACCATCCAGAGAAGAGAATATAGTATTATCAAGACTAAATTAAATTCCCACAAAATTAAAACCTCTTGTTTTAGGCCATAGTTTTAACCTATATCTGCAATAAACGTTTTTTGGTCAAAAAAATTTTCAAGTAGCCAAGCTAGGCCGGGCATGGTGGCTCATGCCTATAATCCTAGCATTCTGGGAAGCCAAGGCAGGAGGCTCACTAGAGCTCAGGAGTTCAAAACCAGCCTGAGCAAGAGTGAGACTCCCCTCTCTACCAAAAAGAAAAAAACCAGCCAGTCGTGGTACACACCTGCAATCCCAGCTACTTGGGAGGCAGAGGCAGGAGAATCACTTGAGCCCAGGAGTTGGAGGTTACAGTGAGCTATGATGATGCCACTGCACTCTAACCAGGACGACAGAGTAAGACTCAGTCCCAACAAAAAAAACTTTAAAAAAAGGAAACTGAACACCCCTCTTTACAACTCCTCCCCTTTCATAAAAAATAAAAGCAGCCAAGCTAAATGCTCTTTTTAATTTTCCATAGGCAAAGCGTTCAGGCTCTGAAGCAGCACGCCTTTAACTCTTCTTCTGAGTCACTTATTTCAGACCATTCCTTTACTAATGTCTTCATCATTCATTCATTCTTTCATTCAACCAACATTCATTGACTACCAACTGCCAAGCATGAAGAAAACTGAAAAAGGGTGGTCCCTATTTGGAAAGAAGAAATGTCCATTTTCCAAGTCAATTTCCTAGAGAAAACTTCAGCTGGAGAAGATAGCTCTTCCCAAAAACCTGAAACTGGAGAGGCCCTAAAGACCACACACCACAGGACTCCATTATCAGCCACACCAAGAGCCCAGATTGGATGTTAAGACTTCTGTGAATTTACACATGCCATGTTTAACACAAATGCCTTGGTTCCATGCTACATGGCTTACTGAATAAACCCCATCTAACACTGCTATTCGGTGTAGCTTGTCTTTAAGAAACCAAACCTTGTAAAATTCACTGGGCTTCTATGGGCTAGTGAATTTTTCTATGTTCTTTTATGGGCTAGTGATATCTGAATATCACTTGTATGGTTTATATCACTTAAATGGCTTAAGAATGAGATTTGCCAAAACTCAAGGTTCATCCATTCATTTTAATATCTCTGAAGGTAAAATGAATACATACTTCTACTCATAATTGGATTTCCTAAACTCAAATGTGATATAATTTTGAAGAAATCTTTCAAAATAAATACGAATATTCATGAAATATATACAAGCTGAATACATATTTGGGGGAAGTAACACAAGAAAGGCAACAACAGTCTCCCTAAAAGCAACATAAAACTATTGCTTAAGTTTTTAGCGTTTAAAAAGAGGCAAATGTAACCTGGAAAAAAATTATTCTGGTTTTAATAAAACTTTGTTTAACTTTTCTTTTCTCTCTTTTTTTCAAGATAGGGTCTCACTCTGTCACCCAGGCTAGAACCTCAAACTACTGGCCTCAAGCAATCCTACCGCCTCAACCTCCCAACATGCAGGGATTACAGGTGTGAGCATCATGCCTGGCCTATTTAATTTTTCTTAAAAGACAAGTTTTCAAACACTAAATCAATAATGAATAGAAAAGGAAAAGAGAGTAGACAACTCTGTTATGATCCAAAATTACCATAAGGATTGTGACTTTATTAATTAAGGATAAAGAATTCACTATCTAAATTCTATGCTAGAAAACACAAATTCTTTTTTATAAAAGTATCAAAACAGAAACCAATGGCATTTATGAGGTCTACTGTTAGGCAGGCAACAATAAATGAAAAGTATTTTCATAATATTTCATATTATTTAAAGAGAACTATTTTGCTTTCTACCCTATTTTAACTTTTTTTAGAAAACACAAATATGGTATATTTACTGAACTGAAATCAGTATAAATAACTAATACCTTTTTCTTTAAAGTAAATTTTGAGTAGAAAACAATAATATTTCCATTTCTGGCACAGAAATAATAGTCTAGAAAATAAAGAAGGAATAAAACAAATGTATAGGTTTCATGGATTACCTATCTGTAACTATATTCCTTACTTAAAAAGCAATTCATTTCAACACATAAAGAAATCCCTATGCTTAATTCTAAGCCATGAAAAAATTTCTACACTAATTCAAATAAAGAGAAAACTGTTCTAACCTTAGAGTAAATCATGCCTGGGCATTACTTCTATCATACCACTATGTCACACACTCCAAAAAATAAGAAATTTTTTTTAAAGGGCAAATCTTTCAACAAACTATAACTTTGATTCTTACAGTTTTCTTTTCATAAAACTATGTAATAAGTTCTAAATTTTGCCTTTTTTATATGGTGATGCTTTAGTGGCTGCAGTAGTTATAGTAATATCATTTACATTAAAGAACAACAGATGGGTTGGAGAGAAGAACAAAGCATTTCCTACCATCTGGAAGCCTGCAGAAATTGAAAAGGCAGTGAGATAACTTTTTTAACTCCATTTCTCCATTACTCCCAATATGATTGTGTTTTAATTTTTCATATATTTCCCTTAAGCTTTAAGTACTCTGGATATTGTTTCCATAGAAACTTTGTTCCAGCTGCTTGCTCACTCACACACTAGCCCCATGCTGTATTCACACAGCATAGGCCATAGTTGGGGCTTTGGGAAAGTGGAGGTTTTTTTCTAACAGAAAAAACAGATCTTACTCCATCATTAGCAAAATTTTATAAAAGGGAAAAACAGAATGTTTATATTCCCAAATGTTCAAAGTCATTGCAAAATTCATTCCTAAATATAAATTGTAGATGTTCCAAATCGGAATAATTTTACCTCCAAGAAAATTTTTAAACGTTCAATTAATATGAACTGTACCTACTTATTTAAAGTATGAAGGTAATAAGACAAAATAAGAAGATGAGAGAAATCTGCTGTTGGAAATAAATACAAATGAAAGATAAAAGGCAGCATTACAAAATGTTACATCCAAAAGAAAAAGGTACTATTTTTTCATTGGGTTTTGACCATTGAATGAAATACTAGTAATTTCTAATTTACGAGCAATAACTTCCTTTAAAGAAAAAGAAATAGTTTTCTACAACACTGTTCTTTTTAATTAAAACACTTAATAATTTTATCCTTCATTTTCCATTCATTCTAAATGATTAATATTTAAATCTAATGCATCTAAAGTATTTTAGATTTAAATGAAAGAGCTTTGGCAGCATCATTAGTTTTCCAAAGTCTCAAGTTGATCTTTAGAATACCTAAGACTTTCTAAAAGATATTTAAGGAATGCATCCAGATTCTTCCACCCTTAGTCCCATATTCCAAAAGTAATAACTTCTGTTTTAGGCTTCTGCTTTCTGGTTTTTACAGGTGTTTACCATTATAACTTTAAATAAGATACTTCTTGTTAGATAGACTATTAAACAGAACTAATCTGAAAGGGAAGCAATTATCTTAGAAGGGAAAATTATGAGTTTTTAGTGTAAACAAAAGAAGTTGGGACTTCTAGCAATCTGATACACTAAATACTCTGAAGGGCCCTACCACATTCTGCTTTTCTATATTACAATACTAACCTACTTAGGCTATAATTCATTGTTTACAAGTTTGTTTATGAGCCTGGGAATGTTATTTGATCTTTTTATGCCTCTGTTTCATCATCTATAAAATGGGGATAGTAATTATAGTAACTGTTCTTAAAAGAATTAAATATAGTAACATGTTCAAAGCACTCAGAATACTACCTGGCACAGAGTGAGTGATATAAATTAGCTATTATCATCATATGAACTCCTAGAATAGTGTTATGGGGAAATATCATGTTACTAAGTATCCAATAAGTGTATGTTCATAAAACATCTTCATAATATGTACTATATGCTATCCAAAATATTATTCTAAAACATTTATTAATAAAAATCAAAGATAATTTTTTGATGAAATACAAGGGGAAAAGGAAAATAAATCTTTCTTTCTGCACTAAGCAAAGTTTTTATATAGCCAAGGTTATCAAGCTTAAAACCTAAGTTCTAATTAGAACACAGTTCGTTATGTTATATTATTTTAGTAATGAATTAATCATCAATAATTGTATTTTTTCATTTTCTACATAATTAAAACAAATACTTTAACTTTGAATTAGAACAGTTTCCTTCTATGGTTTTAAATATTGCACACTCAAAACACTATATGGGAATCTTCCATTTTTTTTAGCACATCAGTAAAGCAGGTAGTAACTCCCTTTTTATTTTATACTTATTTTAAATAGTAAACTGCATTTTATTAAGCAAAAGTCAGTGGATTTTCTCTACTTAAATACAGGAAAACCACTGAATACACTTCTATTTGTTCACTTACAGATTCTGCAGATCACAGAGATCAGATAATCAAGAGTTAAAGCTCTATTTTATCAGGTGAGATTTAATTTACTTAGAAGTTTCAAGCTAAAGTTACAAAGACGACTTAAATGATATGACTATTTGACTATATGTTTTATTTTCAACCTTGTTTTTCATAATTTTAATTAACATTGTTCTCTTGAGATATAAAAACGCACTATCACTCTCCCAAATCTTTTTTTTTTTTTGAAGAGAGAGGAAGGAAATTCATCGAGGTTTCTTTTTGTTTCTTTTTTTCCTTTTCTTATTACCATTGTTTTTTGTTTGTTTGTATTATGTTTTGTTTCTGTTTATCTTATACTGTTTGAAGCAAAGCACTTTCTTGCTGGCTACAACTCTTAACAAACAACCGACTCCCCCATATCCATTTTGGGACAGAGAACCAGGAACCCAAAACAAAACTACTTTCCCTACCAGTATAGATTATTTTGGGATCAAGAGCTTCATTATTAAGAGACGTTCACAGCCTCAATGACAGTATGTCAAATGAAGTTTTTCAGTGGAAATATGTGGTAAAAAGTAGAATTCTACTACTGAAACATTTAATTTATAAAACAGAAAATCATAAACCCAACTAGCACTCTAAGTGTAACTCCTTATCCTTGGCTATACAGTGTTTCCAAAATCTCTGGCAGGCAAATTGAACAGATTTACTATGGAATGTAACAAAATCAAACAATCTGGAACTGTAATTACTGTGATATTGTTCATGAGAATGCAGGATGCTGTGTTTTACATTATTACATTAAAAAATAAAGTGACAGAGTGAAGGGAGTGAGTAATAAATAAATAAATAAATACAGTGATAATGAAAACATGAGCCAAGCAGGAGATTTCTAACTTTTATAAGAATTCTGAAAGTAATAACTCCAACATACAAATAATAATAAAGATATGGCTTTTTAAATTATGATTACCACAAAGTCTTTTCCATGTGAATAAAACAGTTATCAAACTAGCCATACAGCAGTTTATGAAAGTAACATACAAAAATGACAGGCTATGTGTTAATGACAGCTGAGCCACGTGGCTCTAAGGACATTACAAGCACAATTCTTACGCTTTTCCAATTTAAGTCTAATCGATATAAGATCTAGAGATCATCTTATAAAGACCTTTGATCATATACGATGGATGTACACACATGCAAGTAACAACCATCAAAAATCACACAACTCATTTTATCCTAAAAATTCTTCAATGGGATTGAAATAAACAATTTGTCCAAATTATGTTTATTAAGGTACCAACAATAAGAAGACAAAATTATACTAAATATGATATAATTCTGTTCTTCCATCCCTCGTAACTCCTTGTGCTACATTATAGTCTATTGCATTATATTAGCAAGCTCACAAAGCCCCAAACTGAAGTCCCCCTCTTCTTATAGGGACCCCTGAAAGCCAGAGGTTCTTCCATCCTATTAATAAAATTTCTGATCATAAACTTAATTATAATCTTATGCCACTTAAGTCACATAGTGGGTTTCCTAAAAACTGATTTATCACTATAAATACAGAATGAAGATATTTTTGACTTTCCAAGTAGAATGAAAAGGCAAAACAGAATAAGATAAGAAAACAAACAAAAGCGAAAGAGATTAATTTTCCAAGAAAAAAATAATGGTAGAAACACTGAAATTCAGTAACATTAAACACTGTAAGGGAGATAAATTCAACCTAATTGAATTACACCAAAAGCATCAGTTACAACCAAAAACACAATTTCTTAAAAATCACCAAAAGAATATAAATACTACATTATGATGGGGAGGAGGGAAAGTTAGAAAAATTTCCATGTTAATGTCAAATTTCATGAAAAGATATAAATTCTTTCATTGAACTAGAATTTGGCTATAATGAACACTGCACAAAATAAGACCAAACATTACTGGGCAGGGAGGACAGTGGGATATCCAATTACTAAAGATAGTAGAATATGCTGTGTATAATCAAGAGGTCAGACCACATCTTTCTAAAAATGCTGCCATTTTATTCTTAATTTTTTCTTTAAAAAAAACTACACTGCTCAATCTCTAGCTAGAAAATAAATTATTTTTGGAAATTAACAGGTAGTTAGAACTTGAAAATTGCCAATCTCTCCAAAGAATCCCTAAATTTAGTATTATTCCAGTCTAATTCCCAATTAGATTTTTCTCTGTAATCTAAAAATATGATCCTTAGGCTCTTCTGAAATGTTCAATTCAATATGGCAACAGCCTTCAATGCAATCTCTCCAAAAGCTAACTAAAATAGCCATGCAGGAACAGAAAGAAGACAAAGGCAGAGCCACAAAAAATTATTAAAAAGAGAGAAGAGAAATAAGGGGAGAAGAAAGAAAGTAAAACAACCCCTTAAGTTATAAATCCCAAACCTAAAATGAAGTTAGACTAATCATTAAGTTTATGAAGCCAAAGGGCAGCTTTAGCTCATGGCTACCACACAGCTTCACTGAATAGTGTCCATTTGAACAAAAGTAGGAAGATATTTCTTTCTTCTTCCCAAATCTGAACCTCGGCCCCGATGTTGCCCAGAAATCCAACCTCTGTGTGAACTAGAAAACTGTGTAGACATCTGTTAGTGACCTAGGATTAAAGCAACATATTTATCCCTACCTACCCAAATCTTTCCAACCTCTACCACTGCCCTTAACTCCTTATATTATCCATCTACTTCCATAGAGGTAGCAAATTCTATAAAACTGGGTAAGTAAAGAACAGAAATTAATAGTAGCATATGATATGCTCAGAAATAGAGTTGCAAAATAAGCACTGTAACATGTTTCAAAGTGAGATATACTTGGTACTAGTACATCATGGGAATTATAATTTGCAATGTGCTACACTGGTTGATAGTACCAAAGATGCAGGAGGTGAGAGGGAAGTGGTTGGGAGAAAGATATCACCTCAGTAGACTAAAAAATCTCCCATCTAGACACCAAAAAAATCAAAACCAATGCTATGGAAGCTCAAAACAGTGACACAGAACCCAAATTTTAGATACTTACCCAGGAAACAGAGGGAAAAATGACAAAGAAATGAAAATTATGAAGAATAAAATAGCAGATATGGGGAACAGAAAACAGCCAACCAAAAGACATTAGTTTTCCTGAAGGACAGACTATATCAAACAGAACTGAAGAAATAATCAAAGATATAACATAAGAAAGCTTTCTTCAGCAGTTAAAAAAAAATAAATTTACTACATTCCCAATAAACCAAGGAAAACAATATCATACAGATATATTGTGGCAAATGTGGCATTTACACAGAAAATGAAAAACATTCCACAAGCAACCAAACATAAAGAACTGATTACCTATAACAAAACCAAAATAGGGTTGTCCATAAATTTCTCCCTAGCAACGATAAACACCAACTGATAAAGAAATGACTTCCAGTCAGAGATGACACTATGAAACTTATCATGGTAAGAAAATATACTACGATAACCACCACCCCCAAAAAGGGGAATGTAAACACAGAAATGACTGCAATCACAATCAACAAACTCTGAAGCACATTTTTTCTACCAAATGTTTTAAATTCTGGACCACAATAAAATAGAATACCAAGAGCTGGCACAGGCTTCTCAGACCTCAAGCAGAATAGAGAGTCAGGTCCTAGACTAGTAGGATGACATCTAAGGGCATGGGTAAGATGCAGGAGGTACAACATCAGAAAACCACAGAAGAAGCAAAAGATGTGGTCCTCTAGCAGTGCTTTAATCAATCAGTTAGCTTCCTAAACAATGAAGTCAGAAGGACAAGCAGCAGCCACTGATTCTTAGCACCAATGTCCTGTGACTGGGTCTAGCTGGGGGTTCTATTACAATCACTAACCTCCTGAACCATGAAAACTGAGGAAGATGGGCCCCCAGGGCAAAGGAGAAAATAAACACAAGGAGGAGGTGAAAAGCGTCAGGTGGTCTGAGCTCATTACTCTCTCCCATCACTCCCTACAAGATCCTTCAGCAAATTGTTGCTACCATTTTAAAAATGAGCAATAATTGCAAAATAATTAAGAGGGGACAATGTATTACAGATATTGCAAAAAACAAAGCAAAAAAGATAGATATGAAGGAAATGGGAACATAAGCAAAAGACAGAAAATATCCATAGCAAGAAAAATCTCCTATGGAAACAAAAGAAGAATTCAGACAAATAACCATTATATCAACAAAATGAACGGAACATAATTTTTTCTTTGTTTTAAAAAGCTCAAACAAAAGATAAAGGGGATGAAAACCACATTAGAAGCAATAACAAGAAAAACTAAAATAAATAAACCTAAAACAAACTCAAGAACGAGGTAGAAAGATATGAAAAAAATCACACAAATACAAATAAAACAAAGATATATAAATAATTAATGAGGAATAATTTTTAATCCTTTAAGGATTAAAAAAAATGTCAGATGAGCACCCAGACAGAAAAAGTAATTCATCCAATACGAAATCTTAAAAAAATTTTTTAAGCTAACCTCAGACTTTTCCATAGCAACTGTCAATACCAAACGGAAAGTCCAAAATTCTGAGCGAAGCTAAGATGATCTGCAAGTATAAAAGCAATACACAATTCTTAAGCATGTAAGAACACTTACACGGCTTTCCTCAAAACAACAGGATGATTAAATTCAACTAATCAAGAAACAGACGAAGATAATTCGGGAGTAGTAAAAGATAGTGGTGAGCTCTGAGTCTATTTAGATACAAGGATAAGACAAAAGGACTATGAAAATTGTAGCTTACTCGCTAGGCGTGGTTGCTCACACCTGTAATCCTAGCACTCCGGGAGGCTGAGAATCACTTGAGCTCAGGAGTTAGAGACCAGCCTGAGCAAGAGCAAGACCCCATCTCTACTAAAAATAGAAAGAAATTATCTGGACAACTAAAAATATATAGAAAAATTTAGCCAGGTGTGGTGCACATGCCTGTAGCCCCAGCTACTCTGGAGGCTGAGACAGGAGGATGGCTTGAGCCTGGGAGTTTGAGGTTGCTGTGAGCTAGGCTGACACCACAGCACTTCAGCCTGGGGAACAGAGTGAGACTCCGTCCTAAAAAAAAAAAAAAAAAAAGTAGAGAGTATTGCAAAAGATGAAAAATGACCAAATATATCACTTATAATAACTGTAAATGTGTTAATTAAAAGACAATGGTCTTCAAAATGGGTTGAAAAATCCAACCAAATTCTTTTTACAAAGACACACCCAAAATAAAGTGACAGGTTAAAAGAAAAAGCATAGACAACACCATACCAATAACTAATAACAGAGTGAACTCAAAGCAAACAAATAAAAAAAGCAGCAAACAACAAAAAAAAACATTAAATGGGAACCCGAGAGGGTCATTTGATATAGATAAATTTTAAAACTCGCCAAAAAAAATAAAATAACGATCATAAATATAAGCTAAATAACATAGAAAAAGCATATACAAACCATAAATACTTATCTAACAAAAAAATTGACAGAAAAATATAGTAATGAAAGACTAACATTCTATTCTTGAGCTATAAAAAATATAGGAAAACATCAATAAAAATGCAGATGCTATGAAAAATCAGAATTTATACTTTACCCAAATTCTATGAATATTTGCAAATTTTATGTAAAATATTAAGCCATAAAGAAAATCTTTAAAAACATAGCATAGCAAAAAGTGTACAGGCCCACATTCTCTTTCTATAATGCAAAAAGATGACAAATTAGAATCAAAAGTTAAACTAAAAAAGAAAGAAAAAAATCACTTTGAAATTAAAAATGTTTTCTTAATAACTTTGGTTTGAAAGAAATAGGCTCTTTCCCTCTGTGAGTCTCAGTTTTTTAATACTTAAAAAAGGTTTTTCAATTAAAAGATCTTATAAGGTCTTTCTAGCCACACCCTTTCCCCAACATATACACACAAACAACAATGATTTTTACGCATTTACCAAGCATATACCATATGCTCAGATTTCCAATTGATTATTCAGTGTGATACACAAAAATTGAAAAGGAGCATATCATCCAGTTGGGGAGTCAGCAAAATCAAACAGCAGTCACCAACATAATTATAAATGTGATATAAATTCAGAGGAGACCATGGTAAAAAAGGAAGGCTTATTTATGTGTCTTGAAGACAGACACATTTGAACATCCAGAGAAGACATAGGGGAAACACTCTGGCCACGAATACTGTATCAATGAAAGCTAAAGAACAAAATGTTAAATAACAAAGTTAAACTAAGTTACTATTTTGTACACAGCCTAAGAAGAAAAACACTGAAGTCCTAGACCAAATTGTTTATATTAATAATAAAAAATGAGCTGCAATAGGATTTTAAAGCACTATGGCTGTGGGCTGCCAACTAATTCTCATTACTTTGAATTTTAATTCAAATAGACTTCCACTTTTAGGTATATTTGATATCTCTAGAGAGAATAATGTTACTGATAAATGATGATCTTTATTTGCCATTTAGGAAACTGACCATAGCAGAGGTAAGATGCTTTTGCCAGGTATCCATAGCTACTTCATGTAATGAGAGGAAAACAGTAATAGCTAAGAACATTATCACAGTCAGGCTCCTCTGATTCTATAAACCTACATACTTATTTCATATTCCCATAATTTAAACCCCCAAAATTAAAATAATTAAATTAAAATAACACCATCTAATCAAGAATGAGATTTATTCCAAAAAAGAAGAGGTAAACACAGATTCAGAACTGGTATATAATGAACAAGGTAGAGAGGACTAAGACTGCCAAGTAGGTGGGAGTGGGAGGAAATAAAGCATCTTAGTTTCTGAGCAAAATGCTGTTATTAAGTATAATTGCATCAACTTGACCCAGATTCAATATTTCTTATTCACTGAAAAGAAACATATTAAAATAGCAGCAATTTCCTTTATAAATAAACACATTCAGCCAAGGAAGCTTCTACCAAAAAGGTTTAACCCTAAAAGTAATAAAATACAAGAGAAAAATTATTTCAGTGCTTATAATTTTAAATAATAACTTCTAAATATAAATACACCTAAGTTAGTAATAATTACTTTTAAAAGTCTAATAAAAATTATAACGAAATTCTTCCAAACACTGTCTAATCCTATTCTTTTATGTTGAAGTATATCAAAAATAATAAAAACCTTCAGTTAAATAATTAGAACTTATTATGACATATTAATTATGGAAAATACTAACGGAATATTACTGACGGAATGAATTTAATTATTTATAACTGTGATCTTTAAAAAGCTATGAGAAATAGGAACTTTTACTCACAAGTACCTAAAATAAAATGTGGCAGGCTACTTTTTAACATAAGCATCATGATGCATACTTATGTGGAAATTTGGTTTTTCACTCATAATAATTTCAGTTATTATTGGGCCCTAAACTTATAAGGTGCATCTGGACCAAAAACTAAAAATTACAATAAATATCTGCTGAGAAGCCATATATTTGCACTTCTCTGTATATGGTGACTCCTGAAATGGATATACCCCTTGTACATAATATTAATATGTAAAAAAAAATATTTCAAGTAAATGCTCTCAATAAGGTCTCTCCGTCACTCTCCTGTGCTCAAATTATACACAAGACCCCAATTATTGTTAAGTATTTAAAGATATCGGCTCCTGAGGGACACGGAGATTATAAGCCAAGACAGGCGGCCGTGTGCCCACCAGCGTAGATCTTTCTTCTTGCACCTGAACTGTCACTTAGGGAGCCAAAGAGAACAGCTCTTAGATGGATATATGGACTGCTGCAAGAATTACTCTTCCAGAAGAGAAATACTTGATGTGGCCCTGCTGGCAAGATGTTTTTCCTGTTTTAAATCCCTCTAAGTAAATCTGATGCAAAATGTCTGTTGAGTTTAAATGTTTGGTTGAAATAAAAAGACCATCTGTTGGATGTTGCAAAAGCCAATCTCAACATTTTAAATTATTTTTCAGTTACAAAATAACTATAATTTGTGTTAAGTGCACAGCAATTAAAATTATATGATGCCCTTCTTTCATAAAACATAAAGAAGCAACTTCTTTTAAAAACATGCAGTGTTTTCAAAACACTGTTTCCATTTTTCCAATATTCAGTCTTTACATTAACCATCAATGCAAATACAAATGCTCTTTATTCAGCTTTAACAATACCACACACTCAACCCCTTAATGTGGATGGACAACTCATCCTGATCAGATATTATAGATGTCATTTAAGAATTTTACATGTGGTTTTTAAATGAGCAATAAAATATTCTAAATAAGCAGAACTGAATAGATCTGTGGATCTATGGAGTTTTATAGAAAGTTGTGTTTCTATGCATTTGCTGAGATTTTCAATTCCTAAATATAACCTGAGAGGCCAAAAAATTTGTTAGGCTCCCACCTTTTATACTGATGACCTAGAAAAATTATTCACTTAGATGTCTTATCTCATTTTTGATAAATTTTATAAATTTTATGTTTAGGTATGATTTTTTTTTTATTTTAAATGCAAAGTAGCCCTATTTAAAAATATAAACTGCTTAGACTGGGTACAGTGGCTCATGCCTGTAATCCAAGCACTCTGGGAGGCTGAGGCAGGAGGATCACTTGAGGCCAGGAGTTCCTCTACTAAAAATAGAAAAACTTATCTGGGCATGCTGTTGCCCGCCTGTAGTCCCAGCTACTTGGGAGGCTGAGGCAGGAGGATCACCTGAGCTCAGGAGTTTGAGGTTGCTGTGAGCTAGGCTGATGCCACGGCACTCTAGTCTGGGCAACAGAGTGAGACTCTACCTCAAAAATAAATAAATAAATAAAAATAAACTGCTTAAACACATGACCATTAGCAATTGTGCATTATTTGACACAAGAAGGTGTGAAGCAAGGTCAGACCTTCTTATGAACAAGTGTAATATTCTCACAGTCTATCAATAAATGATCTCTAAATGGAACTAGGAACTATCAAAAGCTAAAAGAAATCTTTTTATATTTTAAGGAAAATACAAAGAAAACTGGTTTATCAAGTAAACCAGATTCTTGATATCTTCAACAGTTTTCATCTTTAATTTAGTAAGGATCTCTTGCTAGAAATACTAAATGAAAATGATTAATAGTGCTAATTAAAGCTTTTTATATCTTTCCTAATAAAAATTATATTTTAAATTTATTTCTATTATTGACATTCACACTACAATGTCTACTTGTCATTTTTAACAAAATCACTTGCCATTATTTCATAAAATTTCTAGAGAATTCTTTGACTAAGTAAGATCCTCTAATGAAACTGTGTTAAATTAAATCACTTACTGCAAATAGCCCACTCTTACTGCTACAGGAATGTGGGGAAGTTGAGTGGCCCACTTCAGTGTCACATCCTGATAAATATGCAACATATTATTATGGTTTCCAATCAAAGTATTTATTGTTCCTTCAGAAACTGTAGGTTGAAGATACAGAAAGAGGATATTAAGAAAACAGTCATTTGCATCAGTGTATTATAGCCCCTTCAGGGGATTTATGACACAAACTAATCCTAATATCTTTATTTTAATGTATAAAATCCTTAAGTAATAAAATGGTACTCTCCGACATCAAGCTACCAATATCAAAAAGAAAAGAATCATTTTACAGACTTGGAAACTATAACTAGATAATGGACAACATTTTTGGATTTCATCTAGAAAGCATGAATTTCATTAATAACACATTTAAGCTAATGATTTACTGGGCATTCACTATAGATAAGTCATTCTATTAGACATTACTATTTTGCTTATAAAAGAGTCTGATGTTCTCTTGGAGGAATCTTGAACAGCCACATTATGGAAAGCATATTAATGTATACTGGAGGCCAATTTTACAAGTGATTTTGTACAAAGTAAAATGACTGACAAAACCAAATCTGTGTTTTACAACAAACTTCCATTCAAACTTTGAAAGTTAAAATTTCCATTAGATGTTCAATATAAAACTATTTTTCTAGTTTTGTATGACTGTAGCTTTTTCTGAAGTATATAACATAGCCTTGACACATAGAAGAGATAAAAGAAAAGCTTGCTACACACCTGAGCAATATGGGAGAAAACAACTTGGGCTACAATCAAGCTTCTTCATGAATCGAATTTGTCCATTATCCTTAAGGCAAAAAAAATTTCTCTCTCCAAGAACAAAAACGGAAGATGCTGACTGATTGAAAGAGACGATACATATATCAAGGGCTTGCTCTCCAATATTTAGAGTCCAATCCACCTGCAATGCAAAACTCAGGATCAATTTGGTAGCTAAACACAGAACAATTCAGTTATTTTCATATCAATACAAACTAATAAATTGCTTTACAACAAACCATAAATACAAAGATTGGCTAGTCTTCTCCCTCATTTCCTTTTTTTTATTTTGCTCTGACTGTATTACTAGTATTTTATAGACCCTAGCAAAGCTTTTCTCCATGTCTTTTTTTTCATTGTTTCTTTTTAGAATATTAAAATGACTCTCAGTGCTCTAAGTCTTACCAGAAGATGTTAGATATTCAGTGATTCAAAAATATTGAAAAAGTTATCTGCTTCCCTAAAAACTTCCATTAAAAAGCTATTGATTTTACTTTGCAAGTCAAACTTAACAATTAGTAAAAAATTAGCCATTATTATTGTACATACGTTTTTATAGAAAGGCAACTTAAAATATACCAATATGCGATTAAATAGTGAGATTGTGTGACCCTTTTAGTAATATTTTGTCATTTTGCCTACTTTTGGAACTGAAAAAGGATAATGTTATGCAAGCTCATTTTTAAAAGGAATGTATGTGGAGGTAATGAGGTATAATGAAAATAAGAAATAAAAGTTTAAAAAAATCAAAATGCACATACAGAGCAGTCACCAAACCACCATAGTAACATAGACAGAACATCCTACACTTAAGAGCTACTCCCAGGTATCTCTGTATCTTTGAAACATGGTCAATATTCAATAAAGGCTTCTTAAGATAATGAAGGAATGAATGTAAAATGAGCATGTAAAAAAAGAACTTTTCAGAATTCATCTTCTAAGCAATTAATATTTCTAAAGCAAGAAAATGCAAAAGAGCAAAAATATACCATTTTGAAAAATATTGCCTGATAGGCATATACAGTACATGGCAATAACAGTGAGATGGTTTTCCTCACAAAAAAAGATCTGGACAAAGAAGAAACAAGAAGCTCTCACAGATAGATAATAATCAACAAATAACAGATCCAAGAAGAGATATGAAAAGTCACATTAAGGATACAGATAGACTTCTGGCCATCAAGACACGATCTTAAGTATTAATCTATCTATTTTAGAAATTTAAAATATTTAAAGAAGGTATAAAATCCAAATGGGGCTGGTCAGAAAGGCAGAAAGGCAAACATTGCCAGTGTGTATATTAAGAACTATCCGTAGGAGGGAGACAGCATAGTGAACATAGGTAGATGCATCAGACTATCTTAAGCTGAACTAGAATTCAACACTAAGAAATCATTCGATTACTATTTGGTTCAAGTATAGTTTACCTATACGAAAAGATTCCACTGGACATAAGACACTGATGTCAGTCCCATGGCAGTTATATTGCTCATTGCACTGTAATAGGCTAGCATTCAAGCATTATATGTCAGTGTCTGATCTGTGACTCAGGCTAATGTGTGCCAGACTCCGAGAGATGATTTATACATAATGAACAAGCCAATAATGTTTCTGAGGCCCCTAAAGGACAGAGACCACCACTATCATTGCCGAGAGAGGGAGGTATGAGTGGCTCGTGTGTCCCACAGCTGCCACCTTCTGCTAATCTTGTCAGAGGGGCCCACCACTCCTGGTCCAGGCTCACAGTGCATGTTCCCTTCCCCTGACTGAACATTTTTCTGGAGCAGGAGAGTACCCTACCCTGCTCTATCACAGCCAGCACTTGAATCCAGGGAGACTTGACAGCAAGTTTACCAACTTGTTCTCAGTCTGGTCCACCCAGGACTCAAGCAGGCCATCCAGGGGTCTGGTAATTGGGGATTACCTAACTTAGTCCATCACTGCTGGCACCTAAATACTCTCCCAAGAGTCTGAGGTCCAAGCAACTCAAATAACCAGCAACATCACCATGGGTATCTACCTGCATGAGCTGAAAGGTAGCATACCTTTACCTCTCTACACTGAGAAATGGATTTCTTGGCAAAGGAGAACAGGTGAACCACAAAGCTATCTGTTTTGAGCTAAGGGAAGGGATTCCAGATGAGAAGGAATCAGTATAAGAACTCTGGAAATATGAAAAAACAAGCTGTTTCAACACCACCAAAGGATCACACTAGCTCCCTACCAATATAAAAAGAAATTTTTGAAATATCAGGTATGGAATTCAAAATATGGATCCCAAGTAAACTCACTGGGGATTGATGAGAAAGTTGAAAACCAACACAAAGAAATTTTAAAAATTCAGAACATGAATGAAAAATTCACTAGAGAGATAAATAGTTTAGAAAAAACAGATCTTCTGGGATGAAGGAATCATTTAGGGAAGTACAAAATACAGTGGAAAGTTTTAACAACAGACTAGACCAAGTAGAAGAAAGAATTTCAGAGCTTCGAGACAAGGCCTTAGAATTAACCCAGACAGTCTAAAACGAGAACAAAAAATAAAGAAAAATGAACAAAGTCTTCAAGAATTATGGGACTACGTAGGCTAGGCATGGTAGCTCACTCCTGTAATCCTAGCACTCTGGGAAGCTGAGGCGGAAGGATTGCTTGAGGTCAGGAGTTCAAGACCAGTCTGAACAAGAGCAAGACCCTGTCTCTACTAAAAAATAGAAAAAAAATTAGCCAGGCAACTAAAAATAGAAAAAAATCAGCTGGGGGTTGTGGCACATGCCTGTAGTCCCAGCTACTTAGGAGGCTGAAGCAGGAGGATCACTTGAGCCCAGGAGTTTGAGGTTGCTGTGAGCTAGGCTGATGCCATGGCACACTAGCCAAGGCAATAGAGCAACACTGTCTCAAAAAAAAGAATTCTGATATAGGTATCCCTGAGAAAGAAAAAGAAAGGGCAAAAAGCATGGAAAACCTACTAGAGGAAATAACAAAAATTTCCCTGGTCTTGCTACAGATTTAGTCATCCAGATACAAGAAGGTCATCAATCTCCTAAAACATTCATTGCAAACAGGACATCTCCAAGGCACATAATCATCAGACAGGCCAAAGTCAAAGTAAAGGAGAAAATCCCACAAGCTGTGAGATGAAAGTATCAAGTAACTTACAAAGGAAAATCCATCAGACTAACAGCAAACTTCTCAGGGGAAATCTTATAAGCCAGAAGGGAATGGGCTCCTACCTTTAATCTGTTTGAATAGGATAACTATCAACCAAGAATTTTATATCCTGCAAAACTAAGTTTCATAAATGAAACTTATGAAATAAAGGAAAAATAAAGTCTTTCCCAGACAAGCAATCACTAAGAGTATTTGTCAACACTAGACAAGCCCTACAAGAAATCCTTAAAAGAGCTCTAAACATTGTTAAATATTGAACATAAAAATTGATACCCACCAGTGTAAAAACAACCAAAAGTAAAAACTCATAGCTCTTATAAAACAGTAACACAAGGGAGGAAACAAAGCAACTAGGTAGCGATCAACATGATGACTGGTAGTATCTCACATATCACTATTAACATTGAATATAAATGGTCTAAATACCCCACTAAAAATATACAGATTGGCAGAATGGATTTAAAAAATACAACCTAAAGAAACGCTGCCTCAAGAAACCCATTTAACTCCTAATAATAACTATAGACTCAAGGTAAAGGGGTAGAAAAAAATATTTAACACAAATGGAAACCAAAAGTAAGCAGGAGTAACTGTTCTTATATCAGATAAAATAGACTTTAAATCAACAACAGTATAAAAAGACAAAGATGGTCATTATATAATGATAAACAGATCCATTCAACAAGAAGATATAAAAACCCTAAATATATAAGCACTTAACGCAGGAGCTCCCAGATTCATAAAACAAATACTACTAGACTTAAGGAAAGCAATAAACAATAACATCATAATAGCTAGTTCCACTGACAGAACTAGACAGATCATCAAGGCAGAAAATTAACAAAGAAATGCCGGACTTACATGGGACTCTAGAAAAAATGGATCTAACAGACATTTACAGAACATTCTACCCCCAAACTACAAAATATACATTCTTCTCATCAACACATGGAACATTTTCTAAGACAGACCATATATTAGGCCACAAAACAAGTCTGAGCAAATTTTACAAAATTGAAATCATACCATGTACATTCTCAGACTAGAGCAAAATAAAACTAGAAATCAATTCCAAGGAAAACTTTCAAAACTACTCAAATACATGGAAATTAAACAACCTTCTGCTGAACAATCTTTGGGTCAATGACAAAATCAAGATGGAAATCAAAACATTATTCAAATTGAATGATAAAAGTGACACAAGCTACCAAAATTTCTGAGATACAGTAAAAGCAGTGCTAAAAGGGAAGTTCATAGCACTAAATGCCTACATCGAAAAGGCAGAAAGATCACAAATTAACAACCTAATGTCACATTTCAAGACACTAAAAAAAGAAGAAACCAAACCCAAACCTAGCAGAAGAAAAGAAAAAACAAAAATCATAGCACAGCTAAACAAAATGGAAAAAACAACCAAAAAACCCAATGAAACTAAAAGTTGGTTATTTGAAAAGATAAACAAAATCGATAGACCACTAGCTAGATTAAAAAGAAACAGAAGAGAAAGGATTCAAATAAGCTCAACCAGAAATGATAAAGGAGACATTACAACTGATACCCACAGAACTACAAAGTATCATGCAAGACACCTATGAAAACCTTTACACACAAAAACTAGAAAATCTAGAGGAAATGGATAAGTTTTTGGAAACACACAACCTCCCAAGCTTGAATCAGGAAACAAGAGAAATACTGAATAGGCCAATATTGAGTAGCAAGACTGAAATAGTAATCAAAAAATATTGATAAAATCCCTCAACATACTAGGCATAGAAGGAACATACCTCAAAATTATAAAAGCCATGTATGATAAACCAGCCAACATCAAATTGAATAGGGTAAAGTTGAAAGCATTCTCCCTGAGAACTAGAACAAGACAAAGATGCTCACTATCACACTTCTATTCAACATAATACTGTCCCAGACAGAGCAATCAGGCCAGAGAAAGAAATAAATGGCATCCAAATACTAAAAGAGGAGGTCAAATTATCCCTGTTTGCTGACAACATGATCTTATACCCAGAAATCCCTAGAGACTCCTCCAAAAGACAGTAACAATGGACAAATACAATAGATGTTGGGGCAGATGTGGTGAAAAGGGAATGTTTATACACTGTTGGGGAGGAAAGTAAATTAGTACAACCTCTATGGAAAACAGTATGGAGATTCCTGAAAGAACTACCATTCAATTCTGCAATACCAGCACCCAAAAGAAAAGAAGTCATTATATCAAAAAGACACCTGCACCTGAATGTTTATTGCAACACAATTCACAATCATAAAGATATGGAATCAACCTAAGTGTCCATCAACTAATGAATGGATAAGGAAAATGTGGTGCATATGTGTGTGTACACACATACATACATACACACACACACACACATACACATACCCATGGAGTACTACTCATGCATAAAAAAGAATGAAATAACATCTTTTGCAGCAATGTGGATGGACCTTTATCCTAAGTGAAGTATCTCAGGAACGGAAAAAAGATACCACATGTTCTCACTCATAAGTGGGATCTAAACGATGGGTATATAAGGTCATAAAGTGGTGTAATGGACACTGGAAACTAAGAAGGAGGGAAGGTGGTTAGAGGGTAAGGGATAAAAAATTATTTATTGATTGCAACATTATAGAAGCAAAAGAAAAAAGAAAAAGAAAAAAATAAGAAAAAAAAATTATCTATTGGGTACAATGTATACTATTCTGGTGATGGGTACTCTAAAAGCCCTGACTTCACCACTATACAATTCACCCATGTAACAGAAAACACTTGTACCCCCTAAATCTATTAAAATAGTAATAATAAAAGAAATCAGCAAATAATAAAAAGATAGCTCTGAGTAACATAGGAAGCTATTAACTGTGTTCCCACATCTACCTTATTGAAAGCATTCTACCGAATAAGTCTTGTTTCTTCTGCAATAGATTTAATAATGTTCTTTGGTATTACACTCATGCCAGGTGACTGTCACGTAATAAAAGGAAGTTTTACTGCTATTTCTTCTCTATTCATTTATTAAAAGAGAATGAAAAAAATCACTCAACTGCAATTGTTGCCAGAATACATCCTCAGTGTGAGACATGGAGTACTATCAATAAATAACTACAAATGAATAAAGAAAGGATATTCTAGACAGTAGAAAAACCATATGCAGAAGCCGATGAAGGAGAGCCATTGAATATTTGGAACAATGAGAAGCCCCATGTAGCTGGAGTATGGACTATAAGAAACAAATGGAAGAAGACTACTATTGAGGAGGAGGTCAAAAAACACTTTGGCCACTACTATCGCTGTCACCTTCATCATCCAGACATTTTGCTAAGTGCTTCATATACATATTATTTATCTAATTATAATACATTATCTATTATAAAACAGATATTATCAACATTTTGCAAATGAGGAAACTGAGATTTAGTAAATCTTAACAAACTTGCTCAAAAAAGTATAGCTCTTAAGATCTACCTGATTTCAAAGTCTACATTGTAACTATTATTACTATGGTGCTTCTAAATTCTGTACAAAATGATGTCATATTTGTATTTGTTGTGCTCTTTCACATTTTACCACCACTGAAAAAATATATCTTCATCTCATTCTTGACTCCATGTTATCCTTTCTTTCTAACATTTCCCTTAACTTCTGTATCCTAATACAGAAAACTCTGAATGGTCTTCTGTGGTACTCGTCGGTGTTCTAAATTCCACATTATTTCTCCACTCAATATCTTTCATATGTATTCTCAAGTTCACTTCACTGTCTCCATCATAATTTTCAATTCCTTCTACTTTTCTCCTTTCTATCTATGGAGGGTCTCAGGATAAGGAAGAGTTCACAATCACCATCTATTCTCCAATTTCCATTAAATGGAGAATTCATCATTAACAATTTTTCTTGAAACTACTGCTCAAATGACCAAACTTCCACCTTTGCCTTTGAGTTAATTCTACCTTTGTGAGTTGTAAATTTTTAACTTTTATTTATATATTTGGTCACATGCCTATTAAGTAGCAAAATATTTGAAGAACTAGTAGCCAAAAATTTTCTAAGTGTTATGAAAACTTGATATTCACAGATACAAGAAGTTCAACAAATCTTAAGCTTAAAAACAAGAGAAAGAAAAGTATACATCATGATCTACTTGCTCAAAATAAGTAACAAGAGAAAATCCGAAAAGCAGCCAGAGAAAAAAGACAATGCAGAGGAATATAATGTACAAAATTTTGTATACTAAAGGAGAATTTTTTAATTTTTTTCTATATTTTTTTGTTAGTTTATAATCACTTCAGTTATGCTGAAATAAAAAAATTAAAAATTAAAAAAAATAAGATTTGGGGCACAAGAAAAAAGACAGTTAAATCATTTATTTTTCATAAAGGTAATTGCCAAGTTGCTTTTCTCTGAAAATGTAAGTCTTTAATGTTATAGAGTTATTCACTGATACCTGAATCTGGTTTACAAATCATATAATTATTCTAATGAAGGTTTGATGTGGGTTTAATTTAATGACATCATTAAAATACACAGAATGTGTAGCTTTCCTTACTGTCAATTATTTTTTATTTAATTCAAATAAAAGCAACTTTGATTTGAAAAAAAAAAGTGACCCCACCTGGACATCTATAGTTCTAGTGGTACAACTGCACAATCTGATATATTATTACCATGACCAGGAATGTGTCTCCCTTCCTCAATAGTAGCCAACTAAATTCTTAGATCATTCATATAATAACATAGAAAAGAGAAGTGACTAAAAATATATTTTTTTTAAATTTTCTTCCCAGGAAATCTGATTCTTAACAAACATCTGTGATTAGATATGGCATTACTGAAATTTTTATATATTTTAAAAGGCCTTACAACTAGTCTTTTTCCAGAACCAAGTTTTTGCTGTTCAGTCTCCTGCCTTTTATCTGCATCCGTTGCGAAAGCAAGTACTTGGTACCTGTATTAAAGACATGAGAAAATTGTAAGTGATTTTGTAATTTAAAAGTGTAAATTATTTTAAACTTTAAAAGCAAATAATCTATAATTATAGATCACTTTTTCATTGGTTTTTAAAAACTGTAAAATTCAAGATTGAATTCTCATTGAATGATATTGTGAAATGAGACCATGTAAAACTGTCATGATAAAGAAATTATAACTCCATGTCCCAATTATTCAATATTGGGAAAACAGCTCAACCAAAGCATTCCATTAGAATTTTATGTGACAAATAACAGTGAACAAGAAAGATGTAGTACCTAAACCACCAAATAGACAGAAAAACATAATGCAAAGCAGTCAGATGTAGTAAAAATTATTAATACATAATCCACAGAAACAAGAAAAACTGAATTTAATTCCCATCTAACCCACTTACTAGCTGAGTGAATTATGGCAATTAGCTCTATGTCTAGCTTCCCCATCTATAAAATGGAAATGATAATCTCTAAGTCAAATATTATTAACAGGATTAAATAATAAATTATAAAAATGCCTAGTACAGTATCTGGTATATATTAGGTGCACAAATATTTATTGATAAATTGACAAAGAGGCAGATACAGATTTATATATAAATAGAGATCAATCATCTAATAGTTTACCTGGTATGTAATAAATTCTTAATAATGGATATTATGGACATTGTAACCTTCTATAAGTATTTCACAGCTTCTATTCCAATAGTGACATTTAGTTCAAATCATTCTTAAAAATAATTTATAAATATTATCTAATACAGAAATGATTAATTTAGCTAATAACATTGAAATTTCTATATTTCCCATTAATTAATGGTATATTTTTAGAACAATCCTACTCTAAATGAAGAAACTACAGGCTCACAGATTCCTTTCCCTCCTATTGAATCAAAATTCCTTTCATTGTTCCTTCAGAGCTAGGAGGAAAATTTTAAAATAGTTATATTCAGATACATCATATTATCAAAGAGAAAGATGTCTGAGAGTATAAATATCAGGGACATGAATGAATGAAGGCAATGTGGAATATCTAAATAAGCATTAAAATGTACAGTGATACTCAAATGTCAAGTACCAACTCTGAAACCATGCTGTCTCAAACTGGAATAATTCATTTGTAAAAATCCTCCAACTTCAGTTGGATACTGAATGACTATGAATTAAGTCTGTCTTCAAACGGCATAGAAGCTGATAACAAACTTACAATAGCCTATAAAAAAATCAGATTTAATATGAAAATTTAATGTATATGAATTTCATTCATTCCATAACCACATAGTAGGGATCTAATACAAACATTAACAATGGAAAAAACTACTAAATGATGTGTACTTATCAGGAGCTCCCAAACTAGTTGTAGAAATTACTATACAGACAACTAAGTTTAACTCAGAGTACCCTGTGCTAATTAATAGAAGGTATACACACAGTACCGATGGAACACAGTGACAGAAACATGTAACTGAGATGGAAAAGATAGGGTCTTCGTACAAGTTAGGAGGAGAAAGCTAAGTTTTAAAGAACGAATGGAAATTCATCATCCTGGTAAAAAGGGAGAAAGCATGGCAAAGCAAATAGCAAGCAAAGGCATGTAACAGTGAAAGAGACATGAAAGGCCATGACAGGAATTCAGGAAAGATGCATGACAGGAAAGAATGAGTCACGGGACTCATGAGGTAGGAGGGAGAAGATCTCAGCCTTATAAATCCTTGCAAAAAAAATTCCATAGGCAGCTGCAACAAATCTCTCTGTATCATCTAACACTGACCTTCAAAATCCCAAAGGCTCCAAAAGTGCCAAATAATTGACCCTCACATTCTGACCTCCAAAAAGGAGTATTTTCCTATTCTCAGTTCATAATAACAGAAATAGTATGCCTGGGTGACTAGAACATCATCCTAGAGCTGGTCCTGCTATGAATCTAACCTCAGGCAATTAATTACATAGGTGGTTCAGACACCAACCTACCAGAGGATTACATGGATATTAATGAGATTGTTGCAAACATCCAAAGCTCTTTGAGCTGTGTGAAGCTTCTTATACGACTACAAAGAGTTATTATTTCATCTGAGGAATAAGTTAGCCTCTAAAGTGGCCTCATTAAAACAGTAGGCAAAGACACAGCCAAAACTGACTACTGATTTCCAAATCCAGACCGTTTCTCTTCCTGGAAGACAACTCAGAAGAGTGTTTTATTACTTTAACATTACTGACAGCAAAGTTAGATGATTACAAAGTTACAATAGCATCTATTTTATGGTTCTTCCTTAACTTCTCTTAACTGTGATCCATAATGTACATAAAAATCTATTTCCAAAACCAAACAATTCCAAACAGACTTGGAAATTCTGAAATAAAGAAAACACCTGGATCTTTTTTCTTAGCACTCAAGTGTTCAGTGATACAAGCTAAAAAATAAAATTCCCTTATTGAGACTTCTGAAAGAGTAATCAGGCTCACTATAACAACATTTTATGAAAAAAATTTTTATGCCATACGTGTTTCTCAGAGCAGACAGGCACTAATCACAAATACAACAAGCCCCCAGAAACGGTGGTACTTTTTGGTCCACTCGTCACAAATGCTTAACAGGTCCTATAGAGCACCAGTAACAAAACTCAATGATATAATTTAGGGCTCTTCCATATCACATCGTAAATATAGCAGCAAGTAACTAAAATATAGACTGAGGTGTCACAGAGCACAAAAGTAAACCCTTTGAAATCATTTCTTTTCAAATGAAACATAACTGTCACCTGAAAGGGTACCAGGAGGTTTTAGAACCTTGATATGTAACCCAGAGAACTTTACTAGAAATGGAAGCTCTGGATACAGAGCATTATTATGTTCATTTCAACTATACCCAACACATTCTCAACATGCCAGGAAGAATCATTTTTATTGAAAGGTGCCAGTAACAAAGCAGAAGCTTTCCTAACACACTTTTCACTCCTTTAAGTTCTTGTTAAAAGCCTACTCTCAGCAAGGCACAGTGGAAGGTACTTCCAGGGATACAAAATTTCTGCCATCAGAAAGCACTCAGCCCAGTCAAGAAGAAAAAGAAAAGGCAAATGTATAATATCAGTAAAAGCAGAAATAGTACTTAAGGGAAGCACTGAAAAACTCCGCAAATTTAAGGAGGAAGACATGTTGCTTACGTCTAGGTCAGGGAAGAATTGAAAGGGAGCAGGGAGGCTTCCCCAGACATAATTTTCGTGAGCAGAGAAGGAAGGAAGAGCATTTCAGACACATGAGACAGCATGTGCAAAAAAGGAAAGGGAGAAAAGCCCTTAATGTATATGTAGAACACAAATATTTCAGTTTGGCCAGAGCTAAAAACTGGTGAAGAATACAATCTTCTTCTTAAAATAGTCAATTAAACTCAACAAATACATTTTAAAATGCATATGTAAAGCCCATTATTTACTTAGCATGGTATTAGCAGCTACTGCAGGTGTGCTGGGGAAGGTGTAGAGAAGAGAGAAGGAAAGAAAATAAAACTCATGGCAGGTAAACTCCTTTAGGCAGCCTCCCAACATTCAACTATTATCAAGAAGTCCCACCTCTAGGCCTCCTCAGCATTCTGTACAAACCTCTGCTGTAGCTGTAGCCTGCAACACAAGGGACTGAAGTAGCTAAGTGACTTGCTGCCTCTCACACTCGTTTGACTACTGCTTGAGGACAAGAGACAGATCTTGTTTGACTACATTTAGAGAAGTCTCTTGAAAAATGTTTGGGAATGAATTGCTTAATGAATGAAATGAATTGCTCAGTCAGTGATCAGATGTTTAAGACAGATTCTGCTGCCAGAAACTTGATAATGCAAAACATATTCTGGAATATTCCAGTATAATACAAGAAAGCAATATATAATATTGAGCAAAAAAATCAGCGTTTTAGACAATAATACATCTAGGAGGTGAATAAAAGGAGGATAGTTGTACCAGTTAACTTTAAAAATGCCTTCCAAATCTGAAAGTCCATATCATAGAGGTAAAATGGGACTGGATTATAACGTGCACTGAATGTCAAGATAAGAAAGTCTAAATTTTTAAATGGGAAATGAAAATTATCCTGGATTAAAGAGGTGTTTTAAAAGGACATATCTGAGAAGGACTCTTCAAAGTCTAGATTAGAGGTAAAACAAACAAACCAAAACCAAGAAATCAAGTGAAAAGATAAAGGCCTGAACGAATGGGAATGGGAAACAAGGGCTGAGTAAGAAGAATTAAGGGTAGAAAGGGCAGGGTTTAGAGACTAAGAAATTCTAACAGGCAAAAGAAAGAAAAGAGAACAAAAGATGATCCAAAGTTTGGACACACACGGCCCAGTGAACAGTGGTACCAAAGGCCTTCTCCCCTCCACCCAAAAAAGGGCAAACAATTCTCTCACTTCAAAAGAAAAATAATGTTCAAAGTGTATCCCTAAATTATAATCACCTGGAATATGCATTTACAATGATGATTTCTGTGTCTTATCCCCAAACCTATCAAATCAAAACCTAGGGGACTAGGATCTGTAAATGTGCATTTTATAATAGACTGCCCATGTGATTCCTACACACAGTGAAGTTTGAGATCCATAGCCTTCACTAGTTCCTATGTGAACATAATTGAGCAGAGTTTAAAGTAAGTATCAATATCAAAAATGAAAATAAATTATGTCTTAAAAGCCTATTCTATTAACTGACTATGTTCTATTAACTGAAAATAGACAGATTTAATGAGGTCTCAAAGGAACAAACCTATTGTTTTTATTCTTTCTCCCAACCTAAATTGCACCAGTGATTATCATTTAATATAATCTGTTAAACTTGAAAGCATATCTAAGTATAACATACTACTTAATGTTATAAACCTCATGATTGTCATCATTTCATAATAATCACATCTCATGCATTTTTATCATTATAAAAAAATCCATATAATGGATAAAGTATGCATTTTTTAGTCCCACATAAAGATGAATTTAATAGATTGATATGTTGGAGAATTACCACAGTTAAAACAATGTGAGCTTCTGTGAGATTAAACTCACACATTAAGTAAACCTGCACATTGCTTCCTCATCTAATCACTCCTGGAGTTATTATCAAATTCCTATGTACATATTTCAAAAAGTAAGTAATTGAGCATTCAAATCTTTGTATTGCAACCCTACTGTAGCACTACTTGGCAGGAGGTGAGGCACAGAACTGGGTGGAAAGCTGAAAAGCAGATCCCCTCAATATTACTTAAGTTTTGGCAGGCTCAAGTAAATTATATAGATATTTTTCTCAACCTCTCAAAATGAACATAATACTTATTTATTACCAGTAGCAGTGCTACAATTCATTAATCTCCTTTGGACAAGAGCCATAGGAGTTATAGAAGGAATGTGACATGATGATACATTACCTTCATCAGTTAACTTTTGCTTAGTCACAAACATTCACTTATTTTCAGAGTTTTAAACCCAGATGACTTGACAATCATTCACAAAAGGTAGATGGCCATGTACGAAGGGAAAACTACGTTAACTTGCTATATACATAATATTGAAACTTAAAGACAAAAATTTGTACCTGTTGCCTGATGAATTTATATTTTCTTGCCACCTTGGGAAAAATCACGTGGCCAAAATAATGCTGAAAAGCTATGATGATGTGTTGCTTAGAAGTTTTAAGTTCTAAATGTTGCCATCAGTAAGAAAACACAATAAAGTTACTGAAGATACTGAAACCCTCAAAGTCTATTTCTTCTCTAAGCATGAATTTCTGCTTTCTTTTCCCCATTCTCTCTGCCAACAAAAAATATACTCTCTAAAAACTCAAAAACTTGACCTTTTTATTGAAATCTAGCTAGTAGAAAAGAGTCTCTCTGATACACAATTCACCAAGATCAATAAGAATTTATGGCAAAAAATATAAATAGTTATCTCTTCTTGGACTTTTGGCTAAGACCAACTGTAAAAAACGTAAATTGTTTTCATAGGGTCATTTTCATACTTCTAATATGAATTGTTCTTTTAAAAAATTATTAACATTCATAACAACACTTATAGTTCATACCAGTATTTTTCCTATGTCATATACATTCTCTTTTGTTATAAAATCATATGACAGATGCATATTCCATTTGGCTTTTTTCACTCAACATTATGTTTTATTATTTATTATATCAAGGAACAGTCACAATGATTATTGAGCATTTTCTATGGGACAGCAACTTGACATACATTTAATCCATATAATAAACTTGTCAAAATGAATTGTATTACCTCCTTTAGAGCAAGGATAAAGACACTGACAGTCAAACAACTGTGAGTAGCAAAATCAGAATTCCAACCCAGGTCTTCCTTTTCCTTGCAAATCACTGCACTATCCTGCCTTTCAAATATTCTATAATAGTAAGTCATATGCTCTAAGTCATCCCAATTACACATTATCAAAGAAACCAGTCTGTTTTTCATTTATAATATTCAAGCTCTCTGTGGAAAAGAATTAATCAGTAACACACCAAAAAATCATGAATCCAAAGATTTAACATCCAAACTTACTTGTAACTTTCCACTTGTCGGCAGGAAGAGACAGTAATAAAAGAATCTGTACGGGAACTGTAAGCAAGAGGGCCAGGCAGAAGAGAACCAGGGAGAAATCTTCCAAAAGCATAGCTTTCCTGCTCAAACACCATCAGCATCCCATCCATAGACTGTATACAAATTAAATCTCGACCTAAAGAAGAATTAGAGGAAATTAGATGACCTATTATTTTTATAAGTATAATGCCTGCATCATTATCTACCACAAATATGTCATAGTTAATTTCTTCCCCAAGGGGCAAAATGGGTAGTTTAAATTTTAAATTACAAACCAAGGAAGCTATTAGGTTATTGATGTCAGTATACATACATTTGCCAATTTTTAAGTTATGTAGAAGATGTCTATAATTTTAAGCACATTTATTTTCATTTACTATATACTAAAAATCTCCTAGCTCAAGAAAATCCCTGAGAACAATGATGACTTCTTGTAAGATACCATCTTTTCCAAATTCAGAAATACAATAAAAACTGTTCTTCATGAAACTACTTCTCTTCTTTTTTTTTTTTTTAATTTGGGGAAAACTACAAAGCATTTACAGTACAATGTTTACAGTCACAATTTGTAGTGAGCTGATTTCCCAAAATATATTACCACTCAAGTTGACTTATCTTGTTACATTCAAAAATCTACTCTGTCAAAGTAGTCCA